>AZHD01000008.1:1415586-1475068 GCA_001636815.1 Niveomyces insectorum RCEF 264 | reverse complement strand
TTATTTCTAAATAAAAAATCGTTTTATTTTGAGCGTTTTTATTAAAAAAAAAGAAAATAGCCCTTTTAAAGCTAAAAATAAAGAAGAAAAATTATTTATAACTATAAAAGTTAATAAAAAAAAGTTACTTTTTCTTTATCTTCTTTTTTGTCTTTTTTTAAAGGGTCGCCTTTTATAGCTTCTTTTACCTCTTTTAATTTACTTACTTTCTTTTTTATTAATAAATCTTTTTTTTTAAAAAATATAGATATTGAAAAGGTTAATTTTAATTCTTTTAATAAGAAAACCCCTTTAAATAACTTAGTTTTAACCGCCGTAGCTAATAATAATATAGGCTTACAGCTTTTTTTAAAAAATTTTTAAAATTATATAAGAATAATTAAAACTATAGATGTAATAGGGTTTGGTAGAGCAGGTAGTCGATAGCGTAGCGAATGCGTTACGTTAATGGTACGTATATAAGGGCGAAGGTAGGTCTATATCCATAATAAGACTAAGTCTTGTCCCCTTCCTAATTCGTATAAAAAGAAGGGGTAACTAAATAAAGGATATCCTATATACGGTGTACTAGGTCCGGTATGACTTTATTACGGGCCCTGAGCCCTGGCCTCGGGTACGTCCCGTTACCTAGCCCGTTACGCCGCCCGTTATATAGGCCGTCACGTAGAACGGGGCTTACGGTACGCCTACGGTTCGCCGTCGACTTTCCATCGACTAGGAGTATACGTATCGAGGGTTATAACAATTATCTTCCCCCCTTAACGAACTGGTTCTTTAGTTCGTATTTATTCTATTAGTCTCCCTATTTATAGGGAGTATTAGGAGAACGTTCTAATACTTCTTTATTCAACGGTAGAAGTATAGCGGCCGGCGACGACGCGTTAGCGGTCCGTCTTAGACTCTCTAGCTATATTTACGGAGTGTAGGCTTTTCGTCTTTCTAAATATATTTATATTTAGCCGGTTACTTTATACCTTCTTTGTCTCTTCTTTAGTATCTACCTTTATTACGGCTCGCCTACGGTATATAGACGTTTTATACTTATACTAAATAAGTATCTTTTAAGAACCGGTCGCTTCTTTCTTCGTTTATTTATTTGTTATTTACTTTCTTACGAGTAGCCGTCGGCTCTATATATAAACGCGGTCGTCTCTTTTACTTTAAGAAGAATTTTTTCTTTTTTATTTCTATAAGTTTTCTTAAATCTATATCTTAAGAGTAAAAGTTCGTTATTTAATCTTTAGTTTAGATTTTCGTTTTTTACTAAGATAGGTAAGCCTTCGAAAGAGGCTCGGCGTAAACGCCGTAAGAAGAATCGTCAACGAAGTATTAGCGACTTAGTGTCGGTCCCGGAGCCCTTACCTACTTTGGCTACTACGAATACGCCGTCCGCGCCTATAACGGTCACTTTCGAAACGCTTATTATACCTTCTATTTAACGATACGCCGCTATTGAATTTACTAGGACGGCTAGCCTAACGGTAGCTCGTCGTCGATACGTTGGCGGCTTTACGCCGGCTCCGGGTCCGCTACCTTCTTTATCCGCTACGGCTATACCTTTTACGTCTATAACGACGATATTCGCGGTATTAGTTACGCCTTCTCCTTAGCGGTACGTTTCGATTACTTTTATAGGGCCTTTTAACCCGACGGCGGTCCGCCTTCGAACTATTACCGGTACGCCTTTTATTCGGACGCCTCCTTCTATAGAGTCGCGGTCTTTTATACGTTCGGATATATCTATTCGGAATAAAATTACGGTACTATTCGCTATACGTCTTACTATTAAAGCTACGGCTAATACGTCTAGTTCCGTACCTACTTCTATTCGTCTTCGCGCTATAGTAAGTCTCTCTAAACGTATCTATTCTACCGAGTAAACGGCGCCTTCTAAACGGATAGCGGGTAATATTTAGCCCGTTCGTTCTTTTACTACGGCTCTCGCTACGCGAGTTTAGGTCGAGTTAGCCACTCGGTCCGCCGTCGACGTTCTAAAAGGCGACAATAGAGACGATATAGTCGACGAAGATATCTACCGCGCTAGTAATAATAACGCTAACGACGGCGGTAGTAACGACGATAGCGGTAAGGATATCGACGGTAACGAAGATAATAATAATTAGAGTAATAATAATTAAGACTATAACGCTAGTAACGATAACGATAAAAGTTCGGCTACTTCGTACGACTCTAAATTAGATATTATAATTAATCTATAAGTCTACGTCTATAAAATTTATATATTCTATACTATAGGCCGCTACCGGGGCGTTAACGCCTACTAGACGTTACGCTATAAACTTAGGCCGGCATTTCGTTATATTATTTATATAGCGTCTAAACGGCCGTACGAACCCTAGCCGGCTCTTATAGCCGGGAATATCTAGACGGTATTACGTTCGATAGCGCGGTATATTAAGTTCGAATAGTTATTCGAACGCGAAGATAAAGCGCCGCTAACTTTTTTCCTTTTTAGCGGAAAGTTGGCTAATATTATATTTAAAATTTAACGCTGCTATAAAGTATTATATAGTCTTCGGAGTAGCCCTAGCGGTACCGTCGCCTACGCGCGTTACGACGCGCTAATTTAGGAAGCTAGGGCCGGTCGCGAACGCCGTCTACTCGCTTCGGGCCGGGATACCGTCGATTCGGCGGCGCGGCTTCTACGCTTCGAGCCGAGTAACCGGCTTTACGATATCTAAACGGAGCGCGTAGCTACTTTTATTACGGATATACGTTTTATATCTACCGTCGAAGATCTCTCGGCCTAACGGGTCGAACGCCGCGTCGTCTATTTGACTTCGATATTAGAATAGTTCCTTTTATTCTATCCTTTATTTCTCTCCTTTATTTTCTTTGTTTACGTAACTCTTTATCGCGGAGATATAGATACCCTTTCGATATACGCTCTCTTTGTTTTTTATTTTAATTTTTATTTATACGACTCGCCGTCGCGAAGAGATGGTTACTCTATCGGTATACGCTAGATAGTTTTATTTAAATTTAATTATTTCTTTTCTTTAGCTTTTAACTTTATACGCTTTTGGTAATCCCGTATCGCCTTTTAAGCGTTTATTATATTTTCTTTAAATATCTATTGATTATACTTTACGGGTTATTTTGCCCATTTGACTAAGTAGTAGACTTCTCCTTTACGAGTCGCTTTATCTTTTACTACTTCGACCTTTTATTTATCGGGGTCGTTATCTAAGTCCGATATACGTATCGCTATCGCTTCGTTAACGTCTTTCACTCGCTACGGCTCTAGTAGCGTAACCGGGAAAATATTATATAGTCTTTGGTATTACTACGGTAGTACTAATCGGTACGTCTACTTTCCTATTTTCTTTAATACTCTAAACGGACCAATAAATTTTAGTACTAGCTTCTTTTAAGGAATCTTAAGGCGTATATTCTATATAAATAGTACTACTAAATCTTTAACTTTAAATTTTATAGACTTATATTTTTTATTATAGTACTTCGCTTATAACTCTTACGCGGTACGTAAATAATCCGCTACCTTTTTACGTAGTTCTTATAGCTTTTAAATTCTATTACCGATTACCGGTACCTCCCTTTCGTATACGTTAGCTTCGACGTTATTAATAGTACGGAGATCGTATCCTATTAAAAGACGAAAAGGGGTTTCTCCTATAGAGGTATTTTGTATATTATTATATACGAACTCCGCCTATAGTAATAGCGACGCCCAGTTAGTTTACTCGGTATTAACGAAGGCGCGTAGATAGTATTTTAACACTTAATTTATACGTTCGGTCTAGCTATCGGTTTATAAATAGTATACGATAGAGAGTCGTCGGCGTATTATTAGGATAACGTAAAATTCTCGCTAAAATACGTAGGTAAAAACGCTCCTTCTATCGGTAACGATACCGTCTAGTATTCTATAGCGTATTCCGACTTCTCGCTTAAATACGGCGGCCAATTCCTCCGCCGTAATTTACGAAGATACTAGAATAAAGCGTATTACCTTTATATATCTATCGACTACTACTAGAATCGTATTAACGAACTATCCTTAATACTATACGGCGGATAGTCCAATAATAAAATCTATAGATATCTCTTACTACGGACGCTTCGGGGGTGGTAGTAGTTATAACTAGCCGTACGGCTTATACCTTCGTAAAGATACTTTTTAATATATTAAGTACGAAGTTATATATATATTAATATTTTTTTATATCGTTGACTAGTAGAATTTTCTCTTAATAATTTTATTAGTTCTTACTCTACTAAAGTATTCCGCTTACGGATCGTCGTAGTATCGACGGATAATCTTAGTTTTAAGCGTAGTATTTTCTAAAATGTAGACGTAGTATCGGTATCGTAATAATCCCTCCGTCGTAGTACGTTAGCGGAAGTTCCGCGTATCGTCGGCGTCTTTCTTCTTAATATAGAAAGGGTTACTTACTTATAGTACTAATAGCGCTCTTTAGAATAGTTCTTTAATTTTTACCGACGTTATATCCTTCCGTACGGTTACCGATTATACTAGAGTATAATAGAAAAATTATTTTAGAATAGGCGACTATTTTATAAGTCGGCTCTCTTCTTTACCGCGGGTACGTCGCCGGCGCTTCTTTAGCGGTATTCGTACTTTAATAGCTTAAATCCAAATAGACTTAACGTTCTTTAGCTCTAGGCCCTCCGTAACCTACTCTTTTTTTATATATAAGGTTAAGATTAATACTTCTTAAATAGAGATTAGCCGTTACTCTAAATCGGGTAATAAGCTTTAATCGATACGCTCCTCTTACGACGTTTAATAGTCGGAACGATACGACGAAGCGTCTACCGGATTTCGCTTACCCGCCTAGTACTTAATTTTAAAATTAAATAGTATTAGGAGTATTATCTAACGCGTTTAGCGACCGTTAAGTTTTTACTAACTTATAAAGGACCGTAAATTAGTATAGTTCGATAAAACTTCGATTCGTTATCGGCTCCCTTCTAAGTATTAGCGTTAATATTTAAAGCTCTCTATAATAGCCATTATCTTTTAATCTAGAGTACTATAGTTTAACTTTAGCCTCTTCTATTTTCTTAACTAAAAGGCGATAGAATAATACCGCTCTTCGTCGTCTAGTTATAATAGTATACCCGCTCCTACCTCTTTAAATATATTAATTTCGAGCCGAAGTAGGCGAACGGGATCGAAGTACCTTAATAGTAGCGCCTTTTAAAATTTCTACTTTAGCGCCTCGAAGGCTTACCGCTAGCGAAGCGATAACGTAACTTCGTTCGGTTTTTTACTATTCTTTATTCCCTTTATCATTTCGTTAAAGGGCGCTATTAGCGCTAAATACTTTTCGATAAATTTACGGTAAAAATTATAAAAGCCGAGAAATACTTAGACTTCTTTATATAATTCTAACTCGGACTACTTCGTTACGGTAGCGACTCTACTTTCATCTATTTTAACGCCTTTCGTAGATAGTATAAAGCTAAGGAATTCTACTTTCTTTTCGTAAAAGCTATATTTACCTAGATTAATATATAGTTAGGCTCGACGTAGGCGCGATAGGACTTCGTAGAGGTACCGCGTATATTCTTCTCTAGTCTTAGAAAATACTAATATATCGTCGATATAGGCGATATACGTAACGTTAACCAATTCCCTAAAGGCGATATAGATATAATATTAGAATATAGCCGGAGCGTTAATTAAGCTAAAGAGTAATACTAAATATTTAAAATAACCGTACCGCGTACGAAACGCCGTTTTCTATTTATCGCCGCCTTTAATACGGATCTAATAGTAGATATCCTTAATATTTAGTTTAAAAAAGAATTATATATTATTAATTCGATTTAGGATCTTCGAAATTAACGGTAAAGCGTACCGGTTCTTTACGGTAACTTTATTAAACCTTCGGTAATTTATATATAGACGGAGAGTTCCGTCCTTCTTTGATATAAATAAAATTAGAGCCTCTATAGAGCTTTTAGACGACTTAATACGGCCGTTCGCTAAGTTTTCGTCAATATACCGTCGAAGTTTCGATAGTTCTCGCTTAGAGAGTAGATAGATAGATCCGTACGGCGGCTAACTTCTCTTTATTAAATCGATAGTATAGTCGGTCTCCTTTTACGCCGGAAGTATAGCCGCTTTAGACGTATCGAATATATTCCGAAAATTTCGTAATTCGAAAGGAATTTCGACTCTTTAGCGACTCTCTAGCGCTTCGTCGTCGAAAAGAAGATTATTTTCTTCGTTTATCTCTAGTCCTCGAAGCGATATCGTATAAGCGAATACTATAAATATTATAACTTTATTACGGATAGTTTTCGCGAACTTTCTAGCGGATTTAATTTATAACTTTTAATCGCTATAGATAAAGCGTTACTAAACTCGTACGAGTATATTAATATTTAAAGTATTAAGCCCGGTTACTACTAATAAAACTAAGCTAATACTTAGTACCTCTAGCCTATCGACCGCGATATATTAGCGAGTCGCCTTTTTTAACCGACCGCGAAAGTCTATTAATATAAATAGAACTTCCTATACGCTATAAGATCTTATCGCTTATAGATTAACTAATCCGAATATTAAGTCGGAGTATTTAACTTTACGAAGCTATATACGTCTAGCGAATTAAACGCTAACGATATCTATTTCTACTTCCGTATCGAGATTAATCGTCGATTTAACGTCGGCTTACCCGTAATATACTATCGTAATATAACGCCGCGTTTCGATTTTAACGTATAGCTTTTCGCTATTAAGACTAGAGCGAAGGCTATTTAATTTTTTAACGATAGAGTTAACTCTTTAGCCTCTATCGACGTACTTTATACTTTAAGATTATTTCGGTAGTCGTTCGAATAGTATCCTTTTCTATAATACTTATAGTACGTTACTTTTAATAATAGTCGGTCCGTAGGCTTCGCGTTATCGGTTCGTCGGAGCGGCCGGTAACCGCCTTTTAGCTTTCGCTAATGGCTTTTCTAATAGCGGCGCTTAGACTTATACGAGAAAGAAGCCTTAGAGTCCTTAGTACCCCTACCTTCGTTAGACCGCGATTAGGGAAATCTCTTTAACTAGGTTCTTCCTTCGGATTAAAGATAAAAGTTTTCGGCCTTAATAGCTACCTTTCGAAGCGACGTCGACTTAATATCGATTAACGCGCTAAGTAATTTTCGAATTAGCTCTATAAGCTTTAAGAAAAAGGTTTCCTTTCGGAAACTCTTTATTAATAGATCTATCTATACCTTTAGCGATTTAAGGTAACTAAGAAAGTTAAACGGAGCTTAGCCGTACCGTTAACGGATTCTTCTATATACTTTATAGGCTTATAGACTTAGATCATTCGCCGTAGACCTTAAAGTATCCGTTTACTTTTTAAACTTTATTTAAAAGGCTTCGACTTAATTACGTTCTTTTTACGTCTTAAATAATATAATATATTATTATTAACGTTTTTATAATTTTTATTTTATATTTATATATACGATAATAACCTTACGCCTTTTTAAAGTATACGTTTACGGTACGACGTCGAATAATACTTTTAATTCTTTAATCTAAAATTCTTTATTTTAGAAAGTAAACTTTAGTATTAACTTAAAAGGCTTAAACTTAATATCGTAGCTTTTTCCGCTAAACTCGTCTATATTAAAGATAAACGGCGCGGGCGTAATAGCCGCTAACCGGATTACCTCCCCGTCTAAAAAGAACGCTTACGTCTCGCGGGCGATTAGACGGCGTAGCCGATTTTTACGACGGGCGGCTATAAGCTAAGCCGCGAGCCTCTATTCTTCTTTATCTTCGAAAACCGAAGTAGCCGTCGACTCGTTTTTATTCTCCGTCGACTCTAGGACGTAACGTTTATCTTCGGCCGCCGCTTCCGCTACTTCGTCTACTTCGTCCTCCGTATTTTCCGGTGGATTCGGGGACGCGACCGTAATAGTGCCCGCCGTTTGGTCGAAGGCTTCTTCCGTCGCTAGTACTTCTATTACCGCCCGCAATATAGCGCGCGTAACGCGCTCTTGGGTCGTAGAACTCTCGCTAGCTATTTCGACTAGGTACTCCGTAAGTAGAAGACTTAGAATTGTAATAGGGTTTAATAGAGTAGGTAGTCGATAGCGTAGCGAATACGTTACGTTAATGGTACGTATATAAGGGCAAAGGTAGGTCTATATCTATAATAAGACTAAGTCTTATCTCCTTTCTAATTCGTACGAAAAAAAGGGGTAACTAAATAAAGGATATTCTATATACGGTGTACTAGGCCCGGTATGACTTTATTACGGACCCTGAGTCCTAGCCTCGGGTACGTCCCGTCACTTAGCCCGTTACGCCGTCCGTTATATGGGCCGTTACGTAGAACGGGGCTTGCGGTACGCTTACGGTTCGCCGTCGACTTTCCGTCGACTAAGAGTGTACGTACCGAGAGTTATAATAATAGAAAACTTAAATAAAAAGTTAAAAATAATAAAAAAAAAGACTAATCGTTAACTAGTTTTAAAATTTAGCTACTTTTTAAAGACTCTATAGAGTTAAAAAAGGGTTATTTAACGTAATAAGAATAGCGTTATTAAACGATAAACGTCTTTAATATATCTACGTCGCTCGAAACGGTCTCGTCCGCACCCACTCTATTACTTTAAACCTCAGCCGGCCCTCTATCGCCCTATTAATACGTCGGCCGTATAACGTACTGTCTCCTCCGTCCGTCCTGGGCGGTATATATATAACTATAACACCCCCCCGTGCAGATCTATTAATAGGAGTGTCCATATACTTGTCCTGCGGCCTGGCGTCTGTATATACGATGAGGTCCGGCTACACCACACCGCGCCATAGAGTTGCCATCTGTGCTAATAGTCGATCGGAGCGTATTAATCCTCGATCGGCACATGGAGTGGTCGGCCAGAGCCACGCTGTATCCACCTTTGATGAGTGACACCGGCAGGAGCGACGTCGTTAAGCGAGAGTCAGGATGGGACTGCTTTTGGGCCGTGTCTGTACCGGGGGCTGGCGAGGCAGACGGTGACCGGGACAGCGTCAGGATCCGAGGTGTAGTGGGAGACCGGGACAAATCTGGCGATGAAACCGAAGACGGCGACAAGGCGGAACCCGAAGTTGCGACTGGCTTATTTGTCGCTGAACCAAGTCTATTTCGCGCATAAGACGATGGAGCGTCTGCCATTGTGCCCGACTTGGCCTCCGTCACATGCTTGACCATGTTTTGCGACTTGGCGTGCCAGGGCATCATGAATTCGTAGTATGAAGCAACGGTCTCCGAGACTGGCGCTGTAGCGGCCGCCGCCGTCGTGGCATCCGTCCTTCTCTTCCCTACGTCTTCGGCGGTCCTCGCCAACCTCCATGCAGTCATTATCTTCGTCGGTCCGAGATGTGGTTTTGGTGTCGCCGTTGCCCCGGTCCTCCGCCGACGCGTGCCAGATTCGGAGCGAGCATTCGCCGCTCTGCCGTAGTGCTTTCTCGACGACATGGCCGGCTGCAGAAATATGGGCGGCGATGTAGCCTTCGATGGCAATGATAGGACCGCGTTTTGCGGTAAGTGGCTTCTGGGGTCTGATCCGTCTCAACACTTCGATTTTGCTGAGGTATGGGATCGACATGACCATCGCCTGGATGCCGCTCTCCTGGCTAGTCTTATCGATACAGTTGTCCATGACGGGAGTCGACGAGAGGGCAAAGCTGCGCACATTATTCTCACGGACAATGTCTCCCGTGCCTCCATTTCCGGTCTTGCTGGGCACTGCTCGGGATGCCTCGCCTGTAGCAGCCGTGGCAGAGTTCGAAT
The DNA here is from genome assembly GCA_001636815.1 of Niveomyces insectorum RCEF 264. Classification (NCBI taxonomy): domain Eukaryota; kingdom Fungi; phylum Ascomycota; class Sordariomycetes; order Hypocreales; family Cordycipitaceae; genus Niveomyces; species Niveomyces insectorum. The sequence goes on along the minus strand of AZHD01000008.1, from coordinate 1,465,268 downwards.
TCGTCACGGTGCCTGGGCCGGAATGGGTTAGCGACTGCGAGCCGCCCGTGGCTATATGTGTCTGGAGAGGAGGCAGGTTGAGTGAGGCGCCATTGAAACCTAGTGGCTGCTGCTGCTGCATGAGATGTCTAGAGCCTGTGCCCGCTGTAGCAGTTGATAGCCCCGGAGTATTCGGTGTAGCAAATAAGCAACCCAGTTTTCGACAAGAGGCAGCATTGCCATCCGGAGCACCGCCTACTAGCTTCTCTCTCAGGCACAATTTATCCTGCGGCAAGTTAAAATAACCCATGGAGGTGACATATAAAGCCACCCCAACCCCCCTCTTTCTTCCGCAAATGCCTGTTTTTTCACTCCTAATTCAACCCCCTCCCCTTCACCTCATAGCACTTGTATCATGTGTATGATGGCCCGGAGCCGGTCGAGCGAGACCGGCAGATAAGGCTGGTGCCGACACTGCCCGGTTACCCGTTGGTGTGGTGAGATACCGAGCTGGGGCCGTGGCTGCTAGGCTACGACCACGTGGCTGACGTGGACCGGCTCTGGCAGGAGCCCGCGGCAGGACAAGGCATGTTGGGGTCGAAGAACTAAAACATAACTTACGAAATGCATGTCGTGGGATAGATAAAGCTACGCGACGGAAGGTAGACGGTTACGCAGCGAAGATTGACTTGGTTAGAAGGTGAAGGCATTCTTGCACATCAATGAGCTTGCCCTCACAAGACATCAGAAGTATTAACAAAAAAGAGGGTATATTCGTAACTCCGGTAATCATAACTGTACCATGTTCCACTCATGTAATCCGTCTGTTGCGCCAGTTCACAACTCTGGGTAATCTTTTGCTGGTACCCTGTGACGCATTGAGCTTTCGTGCCACGTACGTTCGTAGGGGTTAATGATATCGGACATATCGAGCAAGACGCTGTTCTGCCAATTGCGCCCGCTGGGCGACCCGCCGCTGACAAAGCCGACCTGCCAAAAGAAGTCCAGTACCTCCTGCATCACAGCCGGGTCGTTTTCGCCTGGTTCAACGTATTCGTACACAATGGCGTCGTACTCGAGGTCGTTTCCTTCCTCGTCGTTTCCAATCTCAAACTCCCACCGGTCGTTCCAAGCGGCGTGCACGCGGCGTGCACGGACATGGTCTGGTAATGCACCCAGCATCTGGCTGCCAATTTTGAGCCACCCATAGCATTGGCGCACGCGCGGCACCGACAAGACCGGCACAAGCTCCTTCTTTTGCTCTTCTGCCCACTTTTCAGAGGCCTGTACGTCTTTCCGACATTCGTCGGAAAAGGCGCATGTATTGTCGATGGCATCGACCCAAGAAAGCGGTTCTTTCATGATCAGCGGCGGCTTCCCCTCGAACGTTCCCCGACGAACCGATTCTTCAATCATCTGGATCAACGCCGCGTTCCGACACTCGGTCTGCGGCGGGAAGCCCCATTGCCAGTACATTTTCGTTTTGCGAAACTCCATCGTTAGCGAATGTCCATGTTTTGCCACGACGTCGGTACATGTGTGTGAATCTTACCACCTTCAGCACAAAGGGCCCATTCTGGCCGAAGTTAACCAGCCAGCAGTAGCCGTCGAAGCCGGCTCCGATAGTCCTGACGAAGGAGATGGAGGAAAGATCGAAGGCGCATTTGCGCAGCTTTGGAAAGGCGAAATCGTCATTGGAGCAGCCCGGCGGGCCGTTCATTGGGGTGTTATCACGGTAAGGCCATCTGTAGGCTCTCTGTTTTAGATTTTTCTCTTCTCGCGACATAGGCATGATGACGTGCTGTGTTTGGTTTAAAGGGTGTCGAGGCGAAGGAGATGTAGGAGGCTGTCTAGGCACCAAGTGGTCGCTAAGGTGCAATAGTAAGGCTCGAGGAAAGTATTAATCCGTGACCCCGCTCAGTCAGGCTGGGTCTCCCTTCTCACTTGCCAGGTGCCAGTAACACGTTACCTAATTATTATTGGCAGGCATTCCCGCCGGGTTCTTCGTTCTGTTCCCATCCTGGCACCATCACACTCACGTCACCATGGTCTCAATCCTGGAAGCGCTAGTCCGCGAAAATGTCGTCGTCGATGCCAGTGGCCTCAACCCCGGCAACAATACTCGGGCCGAAGCAGATTTAGGGTTTGAAGACTGGTTACCTTGGACAGACTTTAATTACACGAATTTGGTGGCCATTTACGGGAACATCTTGAGGCAGGAATACGCCGGCAGCCGAGAACCCGTCGCCTTGCCCCTGGATTTGGTCCTCCACGACGAATCCAGCTGTGACGACGTGCTGCGACGATTTATCATTCCTACCGTCAACTACGCCCTGGCCCAACAGCTGTCGCCCTGCCACTACGGGCGAGGCAGCCGCTACCCGCTCTCCACTGGCGAGATCCCGGATTGGTCCCTATTCTCAAACGCCAATACTCGAGATGACGGCCACTTTGTGAGCATACTGCCCGGTGATACGAAAATTAGCTCAAAGTGGTGGCCCGAACTCATTTTTTCCAGCCACGAAGAGTGGAAAAAGCCAGTCGTCCAGGTCTCCAATTACATGGCACTTCTTCGGTCCCATTACGGTTTCATTGTGACCGACGCCAGCCTAGTCGTCCTGCGCTTGACTCGCGCCCCGACGGCCGAAGGACTCGCCTTGAATCGGAGCAGGCGAGTGGGCTCTCACCATCAACAGTACCCCTCAGATGCGTCGGGCATGTCGGCTGGCTCGGTCTTCTGTGATGCAGAGGCCTCAGGGTGGGACTACCTTGATCCTGAGTATGCTGTTGTTCATTGGGATGCGTCTGGGCGGGGGAGGCTCACGATCAAGCTTGCCTTCTGGTGCCTCGCCATGATGGCATCCTGCGGTGGCTATCTCATCGACTACTCCTATCCAGACCTAAAGCATTGGGTTCCTTCCAACGGCCGGTTCCTCAATTCAGCGGCCGGGGTCGTCCTGAGTACCGTTCCTCGGGGTCATACGAGTTCTCAGCAACCACAACCGGCGGTGCCGTCAAGACCAGAGGGCTCTTCGCATGCCCAGGGCTCATCCTCGAGGCATACCACTCATCATCGCAGCGCAGCGGAAGAATCCGGTTCTTCGTCAACCGCTGGCCAGGATGGTTTCGACAGCATGGAGATATACGATAGCGATGACGGAACGGACACGGTGGTCGGCTCGAAAACAAAGCGTCGCGTTCCCGTGGAGATTCGGAAGAAGACTATCTCTAGGAAGCTCTATTTCGTCGATCAGGGAGGACGGGAAAGAGACACATCCAAGGAAGAGTGGGAGAAGGTGCTTGACGGGTACGAACTGGAGTTGGGCAGACACATCTACGTCACAAAAAGATTTCCTTCTTAGCACACCAGCGCGCCGAGTCTGATGTGGCATCGATATTGTTACTACGCCGTGACCTAGTGGTGGAGAAGACAGAAATCAGCGAAGGACCAAAGGGAGGAACAGGAGAACGATAAGAATGGAGAAACCCCCAACGTATTAAATGGAAGACTCGGCCGAAGATAGGGAGGTTGAGGCCTACACCAACGAAGATTTAGCATCCGTCGCCCCTCTGTCCCTTTTGTAAGTTGGAGGATCATGGGGTTAGAGTGCGCCAGCAAAATAAAGTATGGCGCCTAGATAGCCTGGCAAGACACCTTCGTACCCAGCATCTTACACGAATGCTGACGCATTCGGATGCCCTTATTATGACTGCCTAGAGTTGCTCTCGAGCGTGGGGCATTTTGCGAAGTATATAAATAGAGAGCCGTTATCCAACCAATCCTAAAAAGACAGACGATATAAATAAAGTCTTGTATTTACATAACGCGTAGTTTTGTCTCCAATTCCGCCCTGTTAACATGAAAAACAGGCTACAAAAACACACATAAAAGCGAGAAAGTGCCGTTCTAGCCGCTGCTTTTGGCTGGCGCGTTCCGCCGATTTTGGCGGCCTTTGTAGTTCAGCGGCAAGGGACGGCATTGGGCAGTAACCCTGCATGTTGGGCATCGCACGTCGGGTCTACTTTGAAAAACTTTGAATATAAGCAATCTTGTCTTCTGTCTGCGAGGTCGTCTTATCTGTGTTTCCACCAACATTATTCAACCCCTTTAGGTTCGATCTTCTCATGCCCCATCGCAAAATCTAAACTCAAATCTAATCGGCACGACTAACGTATACATTCCCAAAGCCTGTCGTACGTTTCATATGGACCCTTGAGAAACGAACTGTGAGTATTCCGTGGAATTAATCAAACCCTTTTTCTCTGTTACGATTTAGTGATGACTCTTTTAAAATAAAACTAAACGTAAGCCTAAACTGTCTCCGACCCTGTCACGAATGGGTGTAGGGTTTACCACTCGGCCAACAACCTTAAAAAGATCACCAGTCTTATCGCTCCGCGATAAGATTCCCTACAACCAACGTATATGAGGGCCGCACCCCTTACAAAAAATCGCAGGATTAAAATCAAGATACCACCCGCGTCACAGTAGTGTCGCGCCGCTGCCACGAGCGTTGTACAAACTTGTCCACTCTCCAGTTCGCCTAAATCAAGCTTCATTCCCTTATATCTGCCTCTACAACACTGTTTACTGTCTCTTTCGCGATCATGCCTGCAGCTGGTTGTATGCACTGCCAGGCAGGCAACTCCACGACCTCCGATGCCAAATGCCCGAGTTGTGGATTTCACCCATGGAAACCCTGCAACCACACCGACTGCAACAAACTCCCCCCCCAGTGAAACACGTACCTGAGAAGTAAGCCATCTATATGCATCTGTCACGACCTGTAGGAAAGCGATGCTAATGCGCTGAAAAATAGATAAAAATACGGCATACCTGTCTCTCGGCAGAGCTAGGACGGTTCACGAAGGAGGAAGGGGATAACGGGAAGACAAGTCTCTATTATGGAACTTTGTGCGCTCGATATTCTATATAGTTCCGCGTAAACTATTAGCTACGGCCTGGTAATCAACTGTTTACAAGGGCTATTTAAAGACCAAACTTAACCGAGAGGCGACCGTCACTTATACTTATCTCCGTCCTCATCCAAAAAGTCAGTGCCAAAGAACGCCAGCTGGCGCTTTTTCGCTTCCATCGTCATACGGTATTTCTCCTGCGAGCGTTCCTCCACTTTCCACTTTGGCAGTTCCCACGCGGGGGGGAAAAAACCCGCCGTCTCCCAGTCTAAAATGCAAACGATGTGGAACGTGTCCGGGTCCACGAGAATGTTCTGACGGTCTAAGTCCGTATGAACAAACACGAACTCGTCTGTCTCTGCCGTCACCTGCGGCCATGTGCGCGTATCTTTCCACTCCCAGAGTAGATGCGGCACGACGACAGGGAGCAGCGGGTTGGCGCTGCCGATAAACCGTCGGCGTAGTCTTTGTAGTTGCGGGAGGATGTCCGACTCTAGCTGCGCCGTTACTCGTTCGATGGCCGTAGGTAGTAAAGATTTACTAACACTGCGTAGCTCGATACCATGGCAGACCATGCCGGTCTTTAAATGCACGAGTCCGTTCTCTTCCCAGAGGCTTAGAAACACGGGTACGGGGATCGATGTATACGCGCGAATAAATTGTAAGGCGGCAGCTTCGTTTCGGAGACGGTCAGCGATATAGGGAATAACCACCGGCTGGCCGTACAGGTCGAGGCCCAATTCATCTACGTGCGGCTGCCGCTTGACGAACACAGAGGTTGTGAAGTAATAAGAAATTCCTCTCGTGATGCGCGTCGCCACGACTGGCCCGTCTCTTGGTGAGAATGAAGGGCAAAAATTGTCCTGCAGGGGATGCGCCGCGTTGTACTCGGCAGAGTCCTTGATTATCTGTTGTAAATGTAAACCCAACGGTGCCTGTGTGGTGCCGAGCCCTAGCAGATACAGTCGAAGAGCTAGAAACCATCTGTGCAGAGAGGAGAGCACACGCTGAGGATAGAAGAGGCGATATAAAAGGGTCACCAAGGTCGCCATGGTTGCCACTTGATAATATGGGTTGAGCGATGAGTTTAGGTGGTTGCTTTGAGCAAAGCTCCTCAGAATAACCTCCGCAGAAGTTTAATCCGGCAAGCTTAACTGTATTCTGCTTATATAATATCTACCTCTTTAATACAACATCTTTCTGTCGATCGGGGTCTGTTACTAAGCGTATCACGTGATACGTTCTTAAACACTTCCTCCTCCACGGTCCATCTATCTATCTCTAGAGGATCAAGGCTCTTACATTTGTAGGCCTTTAGGGCGTTGGTAGTCGTGGATACACTTCGTGTGCCTATTAAATTTACAGCGGCACACAAACCACTTCTCACACTTACTGTAGATAAATCGGCGCTCGAGGTCGTGGATACGGTCGTGTTGTTACAGGTTGCCGGGTGTCGTAAAGGTAGAGGATCACTGGCCTGTGAGACCGTTTAGTCGCAGATGGTGTGGTCGCAACATAGGCCCTGTTTATATTTACCACCGTTTGGTGGAACGGCCATACCATATTTGGCGACCCGTGTAATAAGACTATTAGTATAACCTAGCCCGTAAAAGCGTTTAACGTTAACTATAATAACCTTCGGAAGGGGCTCTAGAAGCTAATACCGGTAAAAATCTAGTAGGCCGCTAGTAATAACACGTTCTATCTTCTTCTAGGCGGAGAGTGGGCGACAGAGGCGAAGGTGGCGGCAGATGCTCCCATTTCGGCCGCCAGCATGGTCTACTCCGGAACATCTGGCGCCGTCTGGGCTATTAGAGGCGCAATATTCGAGGCAAAGCTGCTGCCTCGCAGCGGGCCTGTCGGTTGTACGGGCAGGATATGGACGATGTGTTCGCGCTGATTCGTTGATGCATCATGGCGAATTCCTTGATAAGCTGCAGGTCTTTGCCCCGCCTTACTATGTGTCCTGATCTTTTTTTTTTTTTTTTTTTATTTCTTCTATTCTCCCCGATCTTTTCTTTTACTTCTTCTATTCTCCCATCTTTTAGTGAAACAGCACATAAAGTCACAAACCCGAACCGTAAGTAGGGGTGTCTACAAAGCTCTATTCGCATACATATTTTAACAGACAGCTTATTTTTTTCTAGTCCCATCGGCTGCACTGTTCTAGCAGGAGGCGTTAAGACGTGTGACAAAGCGGGCAAAAGGGGATGCGATGGCATCAAAGAAGAGGTCATTGTATATTTCTCTGGTTGGTGCTCGGAGTGCACTCCTTGACTTGGGCCTGGAACTTGCTTAGAGAAGCCATATCAGCCTCTTTATGAAAGGCCCTGTTCTGGTACATATACTCTGGAAAAAAAGAAGGAATATCATCTCCTATTTGTCCAGAGAACCCGAAGTCGATAAGAACAATACGACCAGTTTTGTCCTTCATGATGTTGCTGGGCTGCACATCTCCGTGACAGAAACCCGCCGCATGAAGCTGCTGTAAGGCATGCTTGATGCTCTCTTTTCGAGAGACGAACTCGGGAAGAGGCACATTGACGAGCTCCTCCATGCGGAAGCCACAGAGCAGGCCGTCATCCAAAATAGGCTCTGGATCGATTTGAACAACCGCCAAGTTCGGTAGAGCCATGAGACGGGAGAGGATGGAAAATTCGTGTTGTAAGAAGCGGCGAGACTGGTCGTCCGGGTGGGCCAGCTTGATGATGGGAAACCGGGCTCTGCTTTTGTCGTGCCGCGTGGAAGCATACGAGCCAAAGCCGACTGGTGTAGAGGCCCTCCATAGAGAAGCCATCGCGGGGCTTTGTCGCATCTCAGACGAGATGGTGCCTGTATCAAGACTGGGGAATTCGGAGAAATTGGGATATTGCTGTTTCCCGCTCCAGATCACCTCAAAGGGAATCCCCCCGTAGTCGACAATACACCGGTAGGACCCGCGGTGTTCTGTGCCCAACGGGGGGGTGACTGGTGTTGCTTCTCGTTTGTTGTTGTTGTTGTCGCTGGTTCTCCGGTCTGATACATTGGCATGCCGGGTTGAAGAGAACAGAGCAAGAAACAGAGCGAGAAAGTGGTGCGGACGTGAGGCAATCCGGAACGGGTTTTGCAATATGCGAAAGACGACACGATGCACGGTCTGCCTTAGCTTCGTGCAGCATAGGACAATCCACTGTGCTAAGTCAATACACAGCGCCGTAGCAGGCTTCACTGCTCTCGTCGCCGGGCCGGACGCGGCCGGCTGTATGGTCCGGTGGTCGCTTTCGGTCTTGTCGTAGCCAGGCACAGCTATATCGGGGCAGTCACAAGCCGTTCCATTGTCGTCCGTCATGATTTTTGTGTTTTGACCCGTGCAAAGTGTAGGCTTCGTTGTCAACATGCTGCAAGAAAAGGGATGGGGATTTTTTGTGGATGAAACGAAAAAGCCAAACGAGTCATGTGCTAACCAGTTTATGTATACAGAGTACGGAGCATCCTCCAAATAAACCTGTCTTACCGCTTTTTCATAAGTGTAGCAGAATACCGTACAAAGAAAAATACCGCTAAACGTGCGCCGAAACCAGCAAGGCTGAGTGTTTTCTTCAGTGTTAAAAGCGGCGGGCGACCTAATAGAAGTGGCTTTTAAAATCCATTAATGACTCTTAGTATTACACGCTACTGTACGGGTATGGTGGTGGGATGAAAAAGTAAGTAGGCATATATACCATAGGCCCTTTTTACTTCTGAACGCGTCTAGTATCCATTTATTTATTTATTGTGTTTATATATCATTATGGCTGTCCTTTTCATTTTCCCTCCATCTTGAAGTCTATGTAAAACCGTAGTTCTATTTTAATTCGTGATTTGAACGCCTCCCCCCTTATCTCGTCTACGCTCGTCTAGGCTTCACTTTGCGGGGGATGCGGGCCCGTACGTCGACCGGGCGTCGCCCATGGTCCGCCAAAAAGCCTCGACAAACGCCCGCTGTCCGTCTTCTGTGGCGGCGGGCCGCACGGCCAGATACCGCCTGTTGTCGACCGGCGGGTCCCAGCCGCCCGGGTGCCCGTCGACCATGCGGCCGCCGGCCTCGGCCAGGATCGCCCACGCGGCGGCGACGTCCCACGCCCAGCACCCGCACTCCCAAAGCCCGTGGCCGCCGTGCGCGCGAGCGTCGTGAAGACGCGCAGGTTCAGCTCGAAGTTGGGGCCCTCGCGGTCGCTGCCCCACTCGATGCCGATGCACGCCGTCTGCAGGCCTCCCTGTTGGGGACGGCCCTCCGGCAGGGGGCGCGGCCCGGCGAGCGGCAACCGCTGCGGCTCGCAGCGTCACGAACGCGCCGTGGCCCCGCACGCCGGTCCAGAGCTCGTCCTGGAACGGATTGTAGACGACGCCGACGCAGGGCCGGCGGCCGACGACCAGGCCGATCGACACGGCCACGTCGGGGAAGCCGTGCACAAAATTGGACGTGCCGTCGATGGGGTCAACGACGAACGTGGGCGCGTCGGTGATGGGCTGCTGCTGGCCCAACGCGTAGGACTCCTCGCCGACGAAGTGGAAAGTCGGATACGCTCGGGCGAGCCGTCTGCGGATCAGATTCTCCACGGCCTTGTCCGTTTCGGTCACGATATCGGCGGCTGGCCGAGGAGAACGAGTCTCCAAGTTAGAAGAAGAGCGAGAAAAAAAAGGGAAAAAAATGGTCACAGCATTTTAACAAAAATACGCACTGTTTTTCTTTTCTGCAGGCATCGCCAACGTCGGCCTTGCAGACTGAATGACACCGCCGGCCTCCCTCGCCACGTCCACGAGATGGCAGCAAATGGCCTGCAAGTCCTGTTCGGCCATGATGTGTTGTTCTTGTTCGTTTTTGCGTCTTGCATCAAACCGCTCCGCGTCGCCTCATGCCGTTCCCTAAATACACGCGAATCGAAGAGGCCACGAGGCCCACGTGGTTGTTCCATCTTTCCTTGGATGGCCCATCCTCCATGGATGTTCTGGATGTCGTCAAATTCCCGCTTGGCTCCACCTGCTATTGTGTAAGTCATCGGCAGCAGATAAGAAAGTCGATCGGCACGAGATAAGGCGCAACGATTTTGGCTCGCGCCAAAAAAAGTATCTACATCTAGCCTTCCCCCCCCCCCGCTTTCCGCTCGGCAATACGACTGCGTGTCGTTTAAACCGACGTCCTCGAATGGAAGCACGTCCCTTACTCTTGCCCGACCCTGACAACCGCCTGTTATGGCCGACGCACGGGTCCAGAACCAGGGCTACCGCGGTCGTGTCCGCTCGGGCTGCTTGACGTGTCGTCGCCGAAAAGTCCGATGCGGCGAGGAAAAACCCGTCTGCCAGAACTGCAGCCGCCTGCAACGGCAGTGCGTCTACAAGCCCCGAAAAGCCCAGGCGACGTCAGCCGAAGCCGCAGGCGCCGCGGGGACCACAGGAGCAGCCGCGCCAGCCGCACAAAGCACTGCGGCGGACCTTGGCGATCAGCCGACGCAGCATCATCGTCATCATCACCACCATCGCGCAGACGCCCACCCCTCTTTGCCGTCGCCACCGATCCCATCATCATTATCATCACCTGGTTCTAGTATTGCCAGTGTCGGTGGCGATGTCAGTGCCGTGCCTGCTTCTTCCTTCTCTCCGTCTCCTTTGTCGTCCGCTCCGTCTCCGGTTGCTTTTTCTCTCGCATCTGCGTTCCGTGTCCACGGCGACAGAGGGGATCCGATCCTGCCTCTCGGCACCTTTTTGCAACATGACGGCATTGGCTTCGACGACGGCGACGACGACGGCACAGAGGGCGGTGGGGCCCACGCGTCGCCGGCCACGTTCATCTCCCGGGACATCCACCTGACCACGACGATGGACCTGCTCACGGCGCGGCGCGAGGACACGCAGCTGACCGCCTTCTTCGTCGACCACGTCGACTGCCCCGGCATCACACCCTTTGACGACGTCAACTGGCCGCGGGCAAAGCGGTGCTTCGCCGCGCTCGGGCGCTCGCGCCCCGCCGTCGCGCTGGCTGTTGCTGCCGTCGCGCTCGTGTGCAAGGCCACGCTCTACACCCTGCCCGTATCGCGCGCCGTGGCACACTACGACGCCGCCCGCCGCTCTCTGGACGCGCTCATCCGCGAGAATGACGGGAAGATCCAAGATGGGGACACAAACGGGGACACAAACGCGGATGCAGATGCGAACACGGCCGTGCTCGTAGTCGTCTTTCTGCTATGCGTGTTCAAGCTGATCCACGCTGACGAAGAGGCCGAGCCGGCGCTGAAGAACCCGAGCCAGCTGCTGCTCGACCGGCTCAAACAGTTGGCGGCCGCCATGCATGGCCCGCAGCTGCAGCCGCAGCGCCCGGCCTACACGCTGTCGATGCGCCTCGTCGCGTGGCTGAAAATCCTGCAAGCGATGACCATGCGGGGCGGCGGCAACGGCCTGCTCGGCGCCGCCATCTGCCGTCTCCTGCCCAACTACGAGGGTCCCATACCAAACATCGCCGACGACACGTCGTGGCCCGTCGAGGACCCGCCCGAGGGGTCCTCCTCGGCTGCTACGACGCCTAACAACAACTACAATAACAACAACAACAACAGCAACAGCAATACACCGACTACGGCCGCGGCACCACCTCCAGCCGTTGCTGCGCCCGCCGGTGCGCGGGACCGCTGTTGTCCACCGCCGCCGGACTTGGGCACCCACCTGTACGAGGTGCTCAGCGCGCCGCTCTTCGACTTTTACCTTCGGCTCCAGCTGCTCTCCGGCGAGATCGCTACGCTCACGCACTACCACCGCCCGCGCACCACGGCTACCGACCAGGACGAGGTCGTGGCCCGCGTGGCCCACACCAAGGCCCGTCTCCATGCTCTGTGGGACGGCCGGCCGGCCATGCTGATGCAGACGGCCGAAGCCATGCGCGCCCAGCTGGCGCCCGCCGTCGCCCGCCGCATGACCAGCCTCGCCGGCGTCTGCAAGGCCGCCTTCTACGCCGAGTTCATCGAGCTGGACCGCGTCGTGGGCGACCCGGTGACCAAGTGGACCGACTCCTGCGGGGCCATCACGGCGATCCGGGACATTGTAGACTACGACGACCGGCCGGCACAGGATAGTCACGAGGGCGGCGCAGGCGGGAGCGGAAGCGGGAGCGGCAGCGCAGGAGCGCGTGGCGGTCGGCGGCTGAATCCAGGCTACATCCGGGCGCTCTTTCTGTGTGCCATTGAAAGCATGGACGAAGAGCAGAATCAGTGGGCGGTGGCGCGGCTGGCCGACATACAAAACCCCGTCTACCGCTCTGCGTTCTTCTCGGCCTTTGCCAAGGCCCTCTCCGATGCGCAGATGGCCAAGGAGAGACGGGTCACGTCGCGGTATTTTTGCATCTGGCACTTTGGCGTCCCCCCACCATACTTGTGATTTTCTGTATTTTTTTATGTAATTTTTAACACGGAGACCAATACTTCGTATTTGTCGGTTACGTTGTGCTCGTGCTCGCATTGGCTCGTTGGGGGGGGGGGGGGAGGTCGCCTCGATCGTAGTACGTATGAGTTATGGGGCAGCACGGTAACTTGCCCCATTTGTACTAGGCCCAATATATCGCTAAGCGATGTCTTATCTCGTAGCGAATGGCCCGGATGCTCCGTTATCGTTCTTTTCCTTCTTTCCATATCACGAAGATATAAAAGAAACCGCAGATGGCGTTGCAGAAGGGGTTTCCGTCTATGTTTCCCTGTTTGATGCAGACGAAAGCGCACGTGCACAAAAGGACACAAGCAATACGTTGACACCCTTTGAGAGTCCAAGACTGAACCGGGGGGAGAAGAGAAAAAAAAAATGACGCCGCCGCCATCCACGATCGACCCAGCGGCCATCGCCGGCCCAGACCGGCCCCCCCATCCGCAAGGCGTGCCCTTGAAGTTTTCCGCCGACGGCGTCGTCCAGCGGTACCGCGGCAACACGACGCTGTGCCACATCCCCGCGGACGCACCCATCCTCGCCGGCCTGCGCGCCACCTACGATGCGTTCGCCGCCCACCCGACGCTGGCCCGCAAGATTTGCCTCCTGCCGCCGTCCTCCTGGCACATGACGGTCCTGGACGGCGTGCGGGAAGCCGAGTGCGAGCCGGGCATGTGGCCCGAAGGCCGGGAGAAGGAGCCGCTGGACGCGTGCACGCAGGCGTTTGCCGCGAGCCTGCAGCAGCAGCTGACCGCGGCGGCGCTCGCAGCGGAGGGCCTGCAGCCGCCGTACCGGATGCGCGTCTGCGGCTTCCATTCCAACGGCACGGGCTTTGGGCTGCGCCTGGAAGGGGCCACGGCGGCGGAGGAGGCGCGGATGCGGCGGCTGCGCGACCGCATCGCCGACGCGTTCGGGTTCCGCGCGCCCAACCACACGACGTACCGGTTCCACGCGACGATTGCGTATCTGCGGCAGTTTCTCGATCCTGGTGAGGGCGGCGACGTGGCAGAGTGGAACAAGCTGTTTGCGGAGCTGGAGCCCAAGATCCAGATGGAGGTCGAGCTGGGGCCGGTCGAGTTCTGCACGTTTGAGGACATGTATGCGTTCTCGCGGCTGTTCTATCTGGGGGAGGAGGGAAGCCAACCATAGGAGGGATGCAGAGAAGGAGGAGGGGGATGTATTTTGCTTCTGTCCGCTAGCGACTTTCACCGTACGGCCCGGCATCACGAATAGACATAACAGCATTCCGTATAATATATCGCCCGTCCATTTCAGCATTCTCTATCCACGTGCCCACATTGTATCGTTCTACGCTGTCCTTCTCTTTCTCTCTTCCTCTAAGCAATAACAACTCACATCGAAACGAGTACAGTCTAGAACAAGCTAGACTCCATTGCCCATGCAAACGCCACGTGCGCATAATTTTACTTCTTACTCTAGGCTGACGTCCCACGATTTGCGACGAGCTCTCGGGGAACTATCAGGGACCGTCGCTTAGAGATAATGGGTGCTCGGTTCGCGATAAGAGAACCATTGGTAATTGTGGAACCCAGGCCAACTGCTAGGACGAAAACCCGGTCGACGACTTGGCACGTTTTCTGGTTGACTAGTCTCATACGTCCCCCTGGGGAAAAATAGTTGGTTGGAAAAAGGGCCACCTTACTTGTTCTGTAAAACTACTCCGAACAAAGTCTGGGGAATCAGGCTACAAGTGAGAAGTACGGAGTAAGACAAAAAAGTTCAGTCCATTAGCGCCGTGCGGAGTGCATTGCGATGTTGCACGGGGTCTGCCAGAAAAGGGGAGAGAGAGAGAAGAGAGAGAAGGGAAAAAAGAAAAAAAACCAATACATCCCAGAAGACAATGGTTTTCTTGTACGGGCCAGCAACGCATTATAAAAGACGAGCCTTCTCCGCCCGTGGTGGCTGCTGTTCACAAAGCAGGCAGCACCTCATCAAACGCATCTCCTGTCTTGAGTTTGGTCTACACGCCTTTTTTTCCTTCTCCTGTTCCAATTTATAAATAAAGCAACCCTTGAACAAACGACAATGACCACCATCAACCAAACGGTGGCCCCCGGCGCCCTGGAGGAGACGGCGGCGGCACACGGTGCCGTGGACGAGAAGCCGGCGGTCGACCAGGCGGAATGGCTGGCCGACGCCCAGGAGGCCAACACGCAGGAGCACAACCTCCACTTCTTCAATGGCCTGCGGCTGTACCGCAAGTCCGTCATGTGGTCGGTGGCCATCTCCACGTGCATCTTCATGGAAGGCTACGACACCATGCTCATGAGCAACCTGTTCGGCCTGCCGGCCTTTCAGGTGCGCTATGGTGAGGCCATCGGCAAGGGCAAGTACGAGGTGTCGGCGCCCTGGCAGTCCGGCCTGAGCAACGGCTCCACGTGCGGCCAGCTCATCGGGCTACTGGTGGCCGGCTCGGTCTGCGAGAAGATCGGCTACCGCAAGACGATGATCGCCGGCCTGGTCGCCAACATCGCGCTGATTTTCATGACCTTTTTTGCTCCGAACGTCACCGTCCTCCTTGTCGGGCAGATTCTGTTTGGTGGGTTCTTTGTGTCCTGTTTTTTTTTTTTTTGTTCTAGACCTCTCTCAACTTTTAACAAAACTGACTCCATAAAAACAGGTATTGCCATGGGCCTGTACCAGACGACGCCCGTCGTCTATGCCTTGGAGATTTCGCCCGTCTCGCTCCAGGCATACCTGACCACCTACGTCAATACGTGCTGGGTAAGAGCGTCTTCTAATGATCAGAGACCGCAACCGCAGACCATCACGCATCCACTCCGACTCTATTGCTAACGCTGTGCAGGCAATTGGCCATTTGATCGGCGCCGGCATTCTTCGCGGTGTGCTGACCCGCACCGACCAGTGGGGATACCGAATCCCCTTTGCGATCCAGTACGCCCTCGCTGGCCCCCCTTCTACCACCCTCCTATGCACTCTATTCATGCAACTAATATCACCACACTGTGTAGATGGTTCTGGCCGCTGATTCTCGTTCCCGTCATTTTCCTCGCTCCCGAGTCGCCGTGGTGGCTCGTGCGGAAGGGCCGTCTGGAGGATGCCAAGGCCGTCCTCGTCCGGCTCACGTCGTCCAACGTCGCGCGCGTCGACTACGACATTGACAAGAACATTGCCCTGATGGTGGTCACGACCAACTACGAGCGCACCCTCAAGGCCGAGACGTCCTACCTCGCGTGCTTCCGGGGCGTCGACCTGTATCGCACCCTGATCAGCATCGGCATCTACTGCATCCAGACGCTCAGCGGCAACCCCCTGCGCGGCTTCTCGACCTACTTTCTGGAAAAGGCCGGCCTGCCCAACACCCAGTCCTTCAACTTGACCATTGTGAACTATGCCCTGGCCCTCGTCGGTGGCCTTGTTTTTTTTTTTTTTTTTTTTTTTACTTTCCTTCCCCCCCCCCTCTCCTCTTGTCGCACCCATCTTCTAACGCTTTGCCCTTACTTTGCTAGTGGCCGCTTCTGTCCATGTTTGGCCGCCGCACCATCTACGTCTGGAGCCTGGCCATGATGCTCGTCCTCATGGTCATCATTGGCGCGCTCGGCGTGCCCCAGGCGCACTCCTCCAACACGTCGTACTCGTGGGCCATCGGCGCCATCCTCATCGTGTCCTCGTTCTTGTACAACGCGACCATGGGCCCGCTGACCAACACGCTCTGCTCCGAGGTGTCGTCGTCGGTGCTCGCCAGCAAGTCGGTCGCGCTCGCGCGCTGGTTCTACGCCGTGTCCACGATCATTGCCAACGTGCTGACCCCCTACCAGCTCAACACCACGGCGTGGAACTGGGGCGCCAAGACGGGGTTTTTCTGGGCCGGCGGCTGTCTGATTTCGCTCGTCTTTGCGTACTTCTGCGTGCCCGAGACCAAGAACCGCACGGCGGCCGAGCTGGACGTGCTCTTCAGCCGCCACGTGTCGCCGCGGCATTTTGCCAAGACGCCGGTGGATCTGGCCGCGGCCATTGTCGAAGTGGAGGGCGACAAGAAGATGTAAAACAGCAGTTTTCTCGGTTGGTCACGATGCAGTTTTGGAAAGGGGGAATCCCGTTTCTCTCTTCGTCTTCAAAATTGTGGGCGTGGGAAGGCCATCTCTTCCCTGATGGGGATGGCAGGCTATCTATCTTTGTAATCCTCCGTTTTCGAATTGCATAACATTTTGAAAGAGAGAAGCGAACAGTGAACCCTTTACTGAAAGATAACTCGAGGCCAAGTCAACAACGTTGCCGGAAACGTGCAACAAGAGAAAATATAGAAATACCGGACAACGGTGTGGCGTAGGTCAGGGCTTTGTTTCATGTGTACTTAGTACGTGTATGGGTGGCGGTGCTGCATGACGTTGGCCAAGGCGACCTACGTCCGCCATGCTTGGGACTAAGTTGCTACCCTAGTAAGAAGCAGAGGTGCACATGGAAAACCAGTTCTAAAAGGCTGAACTCGATAAAAGTACAAATCTATTTGAGGTATAGCGCTAGGTCGTTCAGCATCTTGATTTTCAATAAATGTCCCCGAGCACTTACTCTGCATACAACCCAACGGGAAACGCAACTGATCTTTCTTTATCTATATCGAGAAGCACCCATCGAGATTTAACATGCTTTTTCCCTAATAAGAGCAACTCAAAGGACGACGCTTCGCCTGCTTGTGGACGATGGCCTTTCGAGATGACACCCGGCGGCAGTGTCAGAAAATGGGCGGTCTCTTGGGCGAACTAAGCACACATTGCTGCATTAGTTTTCTGCCCTTACACTCTATCAATATCCATTTCATCTCTTGCTAGGCCCTTCGCCGGTCCGCAGCACTGTGGCAAAAGACGTCAACGGCTGAAAGGCCAACGAGAAGGCGAAAAGGTGAGGAGAACAAGGCAGCTGAACGTTCCGTGAAAACAGGGCCTGTGATTGGCTGGTTCTCGCTGCTGAGGCAGCCTTGGCGGGGGTCGCGCCAAGCGCAACGCGTAGCCCCGTACAGTGCGAATAGATGTGGCTATTCTCGGTGAAGGGAGGGAGCTTGAATTTGTGACTTGTTTCTTAGTAACACTGCTCGTACTGCGGCATACATTTTCAGAAGCATCGTCTATCTGCAAGGGATAGATATCCCAAGTAAATCTGGGCTTGGGAATACATAAGTATTTGGTGCCAACTCGGTTACGGATACGTATTGCTCGGACGTTCCTGGTAGTGGTGGCATGTCGTCACTGGCTGTAAGCGCGCTGTGTATTACCGTACGACCTACTGTATGCACCGTGCAACGTGAACCCTCGGCCTTCCCGTCCGTTGTGTTCATTGTAAGGAAGCTACGGAGCTTGGCAAAATAACAATCGCTCCTTCCGCGGCGGCTTTTTTAATTGCAGGGTGGTTTCTTTGCTTTTTCAGCGTGCCTTTAACCTGTGAGGCGATTTGGCACGGGAATCTGTTCTTTCTCAACTTCATTTCCTGTTTTGTTATTGTTTTTTCTTTCTCACGACATCTACAGAGCCGGCGTACAATACCATTCATTGTTTCGTCCGATTCAATTTTGCGCCAAGCTTGATACGACGTAAGCTTTGTTTTTTATTTTTAATTGATTTTCCGTTAAATTTTGCTCTTGACGGAACCGAAGAAAACAGAAGCAGCAATTGTTCTCTTTCTCTTTGCGCGCTGCCTTTTCGCGTCGTTATCGAGTCTCAAGCTTCTAACCAGACTTTGCGCTGCAGGACCATACTTGTCGTCTCGTCGCATTCTCGTTGGCTCATCCGAGACATCCTCCACAGAATCGCAGCGGCTGATCGAGGCCACGCGCCCTTCGACGAATCCCACATAGTTCGAGATCGTGCACAACTTCTGTTTCACGTTTTCTCTTTGATTCGATCTGACGGCTCTGTCACCTGCCACCGCCCATGCGCTAAAGAGCGCGGATAAGACAACCCACCAAAAAAAAGAAAAAGAAAAAGAAAAGGTCACAATGGCTGAGCGGCACCGTTTTCACCGTCCACACCACCGCAACAATGGCGGCGACAACGTCGAGGACGACAATGGCAACGACGAGAACTATGTGGACAACGTGGATCACACGGGCGCGGCGGGCGCGGCGGGCGCGGCGGGTGCTGGTGCGCGCAATCCGTACGCCTCGTCCAATCGCTGGCGCCACCAAGAGTCGTCTGCCTATGCGCGCCATGCGTCCAACTTGGCAAACCAGCCACGCGACGCAGAAGTTCCGAACAACGACACCAAGGACCTGACCGCGTTTCTGAACGCCTCACGCGTCCCACCGTCCAAGGGGTCTGCTGGCGCGGCTGGCGCTGTCAGTGGCGCGGCTGGCGCTGTCAGTGGCGCGGCTGGTAGCGGCGGCAGTGCCAATGATAACGGCAACGCCAGCCCGGGCAACAGCAGCACGGCAGCGCGATTTACGCCCATTGTTGTACCGGCATCCGTCGATGCCGCCGCGAGCATGTCTTCTCCCACCGCCGACGGCCGAACCGACGCGCAGATGGAAGGCTTTGTGGACGGCAAAGAGATTATTGCCGGGCCGCTGCTGAACTACCGGCGCATGGAGGGCAACCAGTGGATCGGAAGCGTTTTGATTGTGACGCGGGGAGGCGGTAAGACGCAGCCGGTCGCGCCCACGCTGGAGCTGGGCCCGGCCGACGGCGGCAGCGACGGCGGCAAGAGCACCCAAAAATCCGACGGCGCAACCAACGCGGCAGACGCAGCTCCCGCAACCAAAGCGCCAACAGCACCACACGCTGCAGACGGGGCGTTGACAAACGGCGCAAGCGCGACTGTCACCGCGAATGGCAGCAGCACGGCTTTCAAAACGGTGCATGGCATCTGTCTCTACTCGGACCCGCGCAACACCTTTTGGCGTTTCGACTTGTCTGTGCCCATGGGCCCGGTCGAATCGCGCTGGCAATACAGCATACCGGACGTGCGGTACGCGAGCAGCACGAAACCCCGCACCAATATCTTCGTCGTGCCCGCCGTCACCGAGTCCATGCGCATCTTGTTCTTCTCCTGCAACGGTTTCAGCGTGGGCACCGACGAAGACGCGTGGTGTGGTCCGGCCCTGTGGAACGACGTGGCACGGTGCCACGCCAAGACGCCCTTCCACGTCATGATCGGAGGCGGCGACCAGATCTACAACGATAGTATCCGTGTGGCTGGCCCGCTCCGGGAATGGACGGCCATCGCCAATCCTAAGAAGAGGCGCGAGTACCCGTTTCCGGAGTCGCTCCGCAAAGACTGCGACGACTTCTACCTCCACAACTACATTCGCTGGTATGGCAGGGCGACACGGCACCTTTTTTTCTTTTCTTGTCCAACGGTTAAACGAGCGATAATAAATCCATGCTAAGCGGTGTCTAGGTACTCCACCGAACCCTTTGCCTCAGCCAACGGGCAAATCGCGCAACTCAATATCTGGGATGACCACGATGTATGTTGCCAAACAATGCATTCTGATGAGTCTTATTCTCAGAGATCCAGAAAGGCATAAGCTAACGCTATAACAGATCATCGACGGCTTTGGGTCGTACGTGAACGAGTTCATGAAATGCGATGTACGTCACAGGCTGCCCGAGTCCGCAGGATTTTTTTTTTTTGGTTGCTGATCGAGATGCGTCAGGTTTTCCGCGGTATTGGCGGCGTGGCCCACAAGTACTACATGCTTTTTCAGCACCATTTACCACCGCCGCCGTCAACGTACACGTCAGGTAGGTGTTTAAGGGGGAGACGTGCTATCAGAAGAAGCCGGATGCTAATGAAACCTCCCTAGATATGCCCGAACTTGAACAGAATGAAGGGCGCGCGGTTGATCCAACACAGCTTGTCGACACCTATGTTGCGCCGCCCATATACGAGCCCAACTACATAATTGGGTCGAAGCCGGGTGTACGTACAGTTTTCTCAGAGTTGCCAAGAAGGACAGACAGAGGTGGGAAATTACAGTAGCTAATCGTGTGTTAGCCATACATCGCCGAGCGCTCGTACAATATGTATGCCAAGCTGGGTGCCCGAATGGCATTCCTGGGTTTGGACGCTCGAACCGAGGTATGTCTGTCATTCAATCTTGGTGCTACGGGAGGACAGAAAGGTCAACAATACTGACAACGTTGCGCATGAACAGCGAACGCGTCATCAGGTCAACTATCCTGAAACATATGACCAAATATTCGATCGTGCGGAAAAGGAATTCAAGGCTGCAAGCAGCTCCGGGCAGCCGATCCGGCACTTGATTCTCCTGTTGGGAATTCCCATTGCTTATCCTGTGTGTCCTTCTCTTCAAGATGTTGTGTAAGGCATTTCCATCTGCCTAATGCTAATTGTATGCAGCGCTTGACGTGGCTGGAAAACGTGTTTAATAGCCCCCTGATGGGCCCAGTCAAGCTAATGAACCGACGACTTGGTTTCGGTACGTTGTAAATCCGTCGCCATCCTCGCCTCCTGTCTTGCTTCTCCGCCGCTAACAGCCTGAATCTCTACCCTAGGAGGCGGCTTTTTCAACCATTTCGATGGCAGTGTTGATCTCTTAGACGACCTCGACGATCATTACACGGCGCGGACGCACAAGAAAGAGCGCAACCGATTTGTTGAGCGATTGCAGACACTGAGCGCGGAGCATTCGGTGCGCATCACCATCTTGGGCGGCGACGTCCACCTTGCGGCCCTGGGCCGTTTCTACTCCAACCCCAAGCTCGGCGTGCCGTCCGAAAACGACTTCCGGTTTATGGTCAACGTCGTCTCGTCGGCCATCACCAACAAGCCCCCGCCAGCCGCCATCGCGAATCTGCTTGCTCGCCGCAACAAAATCCACCACCTCAACAGCGCCACCGACGAGACGCTGTTCAAGCTCTTCGACAAGGACCCCGGCAATTCGTCCAAGACGGCCGGCCACAACCGCGTCACCATGCCCAGCCGCAACTTCGCCCTGATCACAGAGAATTCGCCCAACAACCATGGCGTTGCTTCTCGCGATCGACCTCAAACGGCCGCACCAGCGGGGGCTGCAGAGGCCGCGGGGGAGCGGCGGCCCGTCTCCTCAAGAAGCTCGTCTCGCTTCCGGCGTCGGTCGGCTTCCAGACGGAGGGAGAACGGGACGAGCACAGCGAACAATGGTGCCGTCGGCAACGGCAACGGCAGCGGCAGCGGAAACGCGCCGGTACCCCCAGGGTCCAGCGCGGGTCTCAGCGTGTCCGGCGCCAGCACCAAGTCCCGGCCATCCGAACCGACGGGCCGCAGCGGCCACTACGCGCTGAACGCCGGCGAAGAGGGCGCGGGCACGCAGCACAAGGCGGCCGGCGAGCTGCACGGCCAAGGCAACGACGGCAGCCTGGACGTGTGCATCCGGGTGGAGATCAATCAGCACGACCCAGAGGGCCGCACTGAACCCTACGGCCTCACCATCCCTGCGCTCGACTACACAGGTCCGCCGCCCGTGCCGTCGATCCCGCACCATTTCCGGTCGAGCCGGCCCACAACCGCACGGCAGTCCGTCACGACAGCGTCATCGTAGGAGGAGACGGCCAGACGGTCAACGTGTTGTTGATGTACGTACTAGTTGTCTAATTATAATGTAATCACATGGCTATTATTCATTCAGGCACAAAGAAATTGCTTTATTTTTTTCAATGCCGTCTAGATACCAAAAAAAATGTGCTTTCTGGGGTATATACAGACGAGAATGGCAAGAAATGTCAACTCCCGCAAATGCAATAGGGCGAAAACCCTGGGGAACAGTGATGAGGCCCCTGCAAAAAAAATCTTACAAGCGCGCGTGGCTTATCACGCATCGACCAGCTCCATGCGCGCCGTCCGCTTGCCCGTTGTCTCGTCCTTGTGGTCCGTGATGCGCACCATGACCTTTTGGAACAGGCGGATGGTCACCGGCCGCGTTTCGGTCGCCTTCGCAGTCGCCGTTGTTGTCCCCGTTGTCTTGGACGTTATTTCCGACGCCGCCACCGCCGCCGGCACGGCCATGCGCGTCGTCAGCGTGTACGCGTCGCCGTCAAACACGGCTGCGGGCTCGGGCGTCGCCAGGTCCCGCAGCCGGATCGCGCTTTCGATGCCGAACCGCGGCACCAGCACCACGAACCCGTTGCTAAACACCCGCAGCACGAACCCCTCGGCCACGGTCGCCTTGCCGCGCACCGCCTGCCCCACGTAGTACGCGATGCTCGCGCGGCCCGCCAGTTGCGCGTTGCGGTGCCGCCGGTTGATGTTGCGGCAGACGACCATCAGGCGGCCGCGCGTCACCGCGCCGCCCCCGTCCCCACCGTCGGCACCGGGCCCCACGTACCCAATGGCGGCCGCCAGCTGCCGGTGTACAACGAGGTCCGCGTACCGCCGGATGGGCGACGTAAAGTGCGTGTAGATGGGCGTCGCCAGGCCGTAGTGCCGGAACGCCGGGTACGCCAGCGTGCCGGCGGGGAAATACTCGGCGGCGGTCATGCAGCGCGTCGCGAGGATGCGCACGAGCGTGTTGAAGAACGGCTCGTCCGGGTCGACGCAGGCGTCGAGGCTCTCGGCCAGGGCGCGCGACGACTCGGCGTGCAGCGTCACGCGGCCGTCGGTGGCCACGCCGAGCTGGCGCGACAGCTCGTCAAAGTTGGCCTGCGGCGGCGGGGCGTGGCGCCGCAGCAGCGCCGTCTGCGGCCAGGCCTCGTAGATGCGCGCGGCGACGGCCGTGTTGGCGAGCAGCATGAACTCCTCGACGAGCGCGTTGGTGGCGAGCAGCGCCTTGGTGGACACGTCGACGGGGTCGGCGGTCTCGGACTCCTGCTCGAGCTGCACGCGCACCTCGGGCGACGACAGGCTGAGGGCGCCCGCGGCCAGGCGCTGTTCCTTGAGGCGCTGCGACAGGCGCAGCAGCGTGCGCAGGCTGCGGGTCAGGTCGTCCTGCGCGGCCGGGTCGTCGATGCGCAGCTGCGCCTGTTCGTAGCTGAACGCCGCGCGGGAGCGGATCACGGATTTGGTGAAGCGCACGCCCACGACGGCGGCCGTGTCGGGCTCGAGCTCCCACAGGACGGAAAAGGCGAACCGCTCGACGTAGGGCTTCAGGGAGCACAGGTCCGTGCCCAGCAGCATGGGCAGCATGTCGATGCGCTTGTCGACGAGGTAGACGGTGGTGCCGCGCACGCTGGCCTCCAGGTCCATAGCGGTGTTGGGCCGCACAAAGTGCGACACGTCGGCAATGTGGACGCCGACCTCGACGTGGCCGTTGGGCAGGGGGCGCGCGTGCAGCGCGTCGTCAATGTCCTGGCAGCCGACGGGGTCGATGCTGCAGACGAGCTGGTCGCGCAGGTCCTCGCGGCCCCGCCAGCCCGGGTCGGCGTGGTCAGCGGGCACACGCCAGCCGGCGCCCTCGGCGGGCAGGCAGTCCAGCACCGTCTTGGGAAACGGCCGGTACTGCACGTCGTACTCGAGCAGCAGGGCCTCGGTCTCGGCGGCCTTGGTCTCGAGCCCGCCGAGGGCGCGGACGAAGTGACCGACGGGGTGGCGGGCGTCGCGGTCCCAGGCGTCAAGGGCCACGAGGATGCGCTGGCCCAGCAGCTCGCCGGCCTGGCGCGTGCGCAGCCGGATCTTGGGGATCTTCTTGTCCATGGGGATCACGAACACGGTCTCCTGTTTCCGGCCCTGGTGGCCGCCGGCCGCCGACCCAGCCGCTGCGGGGCTCACTGACGTCTGGTCAATGTGGCCGACGTACTGGCGCCAGTTGCGGCGGATGACGCCCACCACCTTGGCTGTCGGCTCGACATACCGATAGTTGTCGTCTTTGTTGTCTTGTTCGCCACTCTTGCCCGCCTCGATCTGCGTTCGCTTGACCTCCTCCTGCAGCGCTTTGCGTTCCCGTAGCGACACCACATCGTTGCGGCTCGCGCCGTTGCCGCCGCCGCCGTCCTCCTCCGCCTCTTCCGTCTCCGCGCTCTCGTTCTGCGTCACAACCGCCTCTTCGACAATCTTGGTCGACGGCCGCTTCCACTGGTCGCGCGGCAGCACCTCCACAACAACGACGTCGCCGTCGATGGCACGGTTGATGTTCTCGCGACCCAGCACGAGCAGCGGCTTGGGGAACGCGGGCACGCGCACCGAACCCTCAAGGTAGTTGTACGGCGACACGCTGAACGCACCCTGGTGCAGCAGGCCGCTCTTGACGCCCGTCATCAGCCGCGACAGGCTCAGGTACTCCGGGTACAGATGGTACCGGGCATGGCCGGCCGTCTTGGCCTCGCGCGCCGTCGCGACCACGGAGGCGTCCTGGGCCTCGGGCAGCATGTCGAGCAGCACGTCACCGTTGTCCAGGCCGCGGACATAGTCAGGAAGCGTGCTCGCAGCGGCCAGGCCGTCGGCCCGGGCCTGTTGCAGGTTGCGGCGGTCGTTGCTGAGCAGGACGACCGCCGGGGCGGCGGCGGATTTTTTTCCCGCCGCTGCCGCCGCCGCTGCCAGATGCTCAGTGTACCACTGCACAGCGCGGCGTACAGCGCGGTCGTTGCGGTCGTTGATAGACTCGCCGGGCTGGCGGACAACGTAGGTCTCGAGGCGGAACTCGTTGAAAAAGACGTAGAACCGCTTCTCGCCGCTGCGGGTGAGGTTGAGGAGACGGTTGTAGAGCGGCAGCGAGCGGTTGCGCACCTCCTCTAGCACGACCTGCAGCACGATGACGTCGTAAAAAGCCGAGGCCTGCTCGAACAAGTCCATGGCGGTCAGGAAGGCGTTGGTGTCGGGGACGAGGTAGTGGCCCTGGGGATAGGCCTTGGTGCCGGCGGGGCGGTCGCTGAGGATGAAGGGGGCGACTGACAGGTCAGGCTATGGACACACAAAAACAAAACAAAAAAAAACGGAAAAAAACCCACCATGACCGGCGGCATCGCGCGGCGCCGTTTCCAGGCACGCGGTGCAGAGCTGCGATGAGCAGGGAATGTCTTGACGGAGGTAGACTTCGCGGACGATTTTTTGGACTTTGCCGCTCTTCGTGGTGCGCACAAACGTCTTGCTGGCGAGATTGGGTGCAAAAAAACCGTCACCGTCACTCGGCGCTGGTCTCTTGAGGGTCGCCATTGTGCGAGGATGGGCTCTGTGTGTGACCGCTGAACTTTTGTTCGGTGCGAGGAGGGTTGCCAAAAAGTAAAAAATTCAGAAGCTGGGGAAAAGTGGTGATGCGCTTCACCGGCGAATCAGATTGGCAGGCGCGCCTGGCTTATCGTTATCGGGGTTGTTTTGGTGCTGACCGAGGGGCAGAAAGCTTCGTCAATTAAGTTATATATTACTAATATAATTACTAATACTTTTCATGGGTTGCGGAGCTTGTGCTCCGTCTCGTGCGAACGTCAGACATCGACAACGTGAACGGAAGCCTGCGTTGCGGCCTTGAACCCGAGATCAACATGACTAACCTCAGACCATCTCTACGAGAGAATACTTTCAGTGGTAAATTACTCGTCATGATACAACATGCAGAAAGCAAAATAGAAAGAAAGCAACTGGCCGGCCCATTGGGCGGCCGCACTCGAACGCCGGCACCTATGCAGGCAACTTTGGTGCACGTACGCCGCATCTATGCCCTCAGTAGGTATGTATATGCCGTGCAGAGCACATTGTGTTTGTTAGAACAGATCCATGTAAGCCTGTCCGCCAAACATGTGTGCAGCCGCTGCGGCCTACTATGCGGCCTTCCCAGGAAACCGTTTGTCGTCAGAACGGCACGAACAAGGATGCTGTGTTTCTATAAAAAAAAAGAGAATACATTTCAAACAAAGCTTAAAAAAAGATCCAAGGGCTTTTACTGCCACTATACAAAGTTTTTCGAAAGAAAAAAAAACAACAGCGCATGTTGGTTGGTTTGGCCCGCCATCAAGTTTTGATTGCTTCCTGCATTAAGGCTCGGCGACCAAAAGGAAGACAGGCAGGCTGCTTTCTATCTTCACTGTCTAAAGCATTTTATTTTGCGGTCCCTGAAAGAAAACGACAAAGCACGAGAAGATGTCGGGACTGTGCTGTAATAAGGCTCGTTTACGAAAACGAACAATTAAAGTTGCAATTTTGTATATAAACGAGCTTTGATCATCGTTCTGGATCCCCCCACGGGTTGTATATTCTACTGTCCATCGTTGATTTCTTATAACTGGATCATATGATCAGCAGGGGGGGCGTGGGATGCGACGAGAAATTGACTCGTCTTTTTGGTGAGGATCCAACCGGCTATATCTCACGGGTCATACAGGTTTACCTGTATTCTTCCAAGTATTTTTACGACACGTTATTTGCTTGTAATATACCGTATACCCATTTAATTTTATTCTTCTACATTGGTTCTACTCCCTGCCAGTTAAGAGGCGCACGGGTGTCTTATAGAAAGGATGCACTATGGACCGTTATGCTCTTTGACCCGTCAAATCTTTCCCTTCGTGTCCGAGCAAAAGGATGAGAACGGGACCGTTTCGTCATCCATCCCCCACTCTGCTGCCGTCTTTTCCACTGTCTCGAGGCTCATCGAGACCGAGCGGTGGACGGCACAGCTAGGAAGCCAAGGATGGAAGAAGTTAAAACAAAAGTAAGTAGAAAAAAAATAGCAAGGTGCGAGCACTCAACCAGAGAAGGGCAGCCATGCACCAAAGAATACACAGAGCACCGCCTTGAGTACCAAAAATATTCAGCAAGAAGGGCGGTGTTCTGTGTCAAATAAATATATATAAGTTGCGAAAGCACGGCCTCTATACAAATGGCCGAAGGCCCTTCCGGCGGTCTATACACGTCGTACTAGCGGGAAGATAGCGGCAACCCCAATGAGGATGTAGAACGGGAAAGAAAATAAAAGAAGCGAAAGCCGATAAAGAAGCACTGGGCCACCAAGTGGTGAACACCAATGGCGAACGCCGTGGACCGTCGTCTTGGGATGGAATTGCTCTTATTACCCGGAAGTACCTGCAAGAAAACAAGAGAAAATGAAATAAGAAAAAAAAACAATAAGGGGGGGAGAAGTTGGTGATCTTCACTTTGGTGTCGATCCAGGCTGCGTTAGTTGACTCGGTTGTTGTTCATCTGACGATATAAAGACTTCGCCAAAGATTAAGAACGTCACGAAAACTCATCAATAAATCCCTACGGTTGCGCTGGTTCGAATACATAATAATAAAAGAAATCAAGTTTCGTATTCTTCTTTCTCTCTCGTTGACAGTAGCACGTAGTGTAGTAACTACCGACCTCCGACTATTAGAGCCACGATTTCAAAAAAAAATCATAAAGACAGTAATAATAGAAAAAAAGATTGGATAGTTGATACACGGACATAACGCTATGAGTCAACCTAAGACATCAACGACACGCAGGTTTTTTGCGACAACCTTTGTCTACGCCGTGATACGTAAAACGAGCAGGATACGTACTTTGTCCTTGACACAAAGCAATGTAAGTAGGTCCAATTTTTGGCGTTGCATTCTGCGAGAAAAGCGCTAATGCATGTCTGGAAACATCCTCTCTTTTACAAAGTACGGAGTACGAACGAGGACCTGGTTGGAGGTCACATTGTGCCGCCGTGCATCAAAAGCATATGCCGATGACGGGCAGCAAGAAAAAAAATAGAAAAGAAAAAAACCAACAGGAGGGAGGTTCGACCGCATGACGGGTAACATCGGCGCCGTTTCGGTTCGCATATATGAAAGGAGGGTTGCTTTCTATCGAACTTCAAGGAAATAAAATGAATAGCAATATACCTGCAAGAAGATGTGATAAAGTACATATTGTGTGTTTTTTTTATTCCTTCTCTTCCGGGTTGCTGCCTACATGGCAGACTTATATACCATATATCTACGTCAACAGACTCGCCCTCAGATGTGTCACTGTCGTAATAACACAATAATAAGAGCAGTCGTTTGAAACATGGTGCGTGCGTACGTGAGTATGTGTATGTGTGTGCATACATATGTGCTTATAGAGGAGTGGGAAGGAAACGGAAAGCTCCAACAGGAGGCAGCCCAGCTAAAGGCGCAGTCGAACCTCGCCGATGGCAGGCTGCTCCTCATTTGCCGTCCGGACTGTGACCCCGGGTTGTCAAGTGATTTCTCGGTAATACAAAGGAGAACCAAAAATAAAATGAAGTAAAATAAAAGTAAGAATAAAAGGAGTCAGCCGGGGCGAGAACGTCAGAAAAAAGGAATTATTCTTGAACCGCCGGGCAAACGAGCGAATCACAACACGGGGTTGTGCACTTTCAGCACGCGTGCTCTCTTTTCTCGCTTCAGTGTTCGTTCATTTTTTTATTTTCTTCTGCGTAATATCGGGCGTACGTATTTTCTCCATTATACCCTGGTCCCTGCTGAGCTCCTCTGTCCGTCGATCCGACAACATGTTTGTATGTATGTATGTATTCCACATGTGCCTTGTACTCTGTACGGGTTTTACACCCTCTCCGAGGATTCGACATTGTTACCGTGTATAATTTTATTTTTATTTTATTTTTTGTCTTATTTTTTCTTTTGACTTCGCACCTCTTTCTTCCACAGCCGCCTTGATTTGCCTACACCGTCTCACCCTTGTACACGCCCCCCCTTCGTCCTTCCCCCCCCCAAACCAAGGTACAGATTGCGTACAACCTTGTACGACTGTCTGTGCTCGGTAGTCCGTACGAGTACTTTTTTTCTCGGGTAGGTTGCCCCAGACGCCTCGACTGGGCGCCAGAGCACGCACATTACTGCGTTGGTTTGCCCCATAGCCTTCCCTCCATTACAAGTGGTCCGAGTGTCTTCAAGATGCCGAAGATACCAGGAGCATCAATGACAAGCACGAGAGCATTGGTTGATAGCGTTGTTCAGCATATGTGCCGTGTTTGGGAACACGCATTGTCAACGTCGTCTTTGCAACAAAAAAAGCCTGTTGTTTGTATGCAGTTGTAGTTTGCATGCGAGTTCGCACTTTTCCTCGAAAAAACAAAGCGAATAGACGTGGAAAAACTTGTTTTTCCTGAAACAAACCCTACTAACGGTTAGGGTACGATATGTCGTACGTAACGACTCGGGAAAACACAACGGTACCTGGTAATACTAAGAAAACAAATCGTTTCAGGTTCTCCATGATGACGCCGCCTTTCTTAACGTCGGCTCTTTTTATATCAGTCTGACGCTCTTCTCTCCGGTCAGCTGCTTCATTTCTTTGTCTACTTAGCCCGGCATCGAGATGGCACGTTGGGTCATCATTTGAGATTACTGAGGAGGACGGCAGCACAAGAGACTTGCCGGGTACATGCATACTAGCACGGCGTACCAGACACAAAAGAAAAAAATAAAATAAAATAAATAAAAATAAAAAACTCTTAACAAACCAGAAAACTAACACCATGCGCTCACTATCTCTAACCTGGCCATTTTCTTGTCATACCAGCCTTCCAGCCACAGCAGCTGAACAGAACCCTTTCGGTAGTGGACTGCCAGATATACGGACACCCTGTTGCATGCAAGGTGGCCTTTTTGTTTTTTCGTAGATGACGCCCGGCCTGCATTTTGTCATCTGTGAGAGTCCCACCGTGATGCTGCCTACCGGTGGCTGCAGCAGCCTCATGTTCAGTTGTAAAGACTACGAGCACAGTAGTTAAGTGTGAAACAGAACATAGATAGAGCATACCCATAGTTTTGGTTCTGAGTCCTCCTTCATTCTAAGAAGGCACAGAAATAAATCGTTCTGAAAAGATGTTATCTGTCAACTTCTTCAGTAAAATGGAGACATCTGTCAGCCTCAACCATATGAAGGTTTTTGGAAAAAAAAATAGGAAAATGAAAAAAGTAGTTTTTCATCTATAGAAGAGACGATTTTCAAACACATTTAGTACCATATGCTAAAGCTATTTAGGTAAACGTCTCGCTATAGATTTGTGCTGTCTCGTAGCATGTCGTTGTGGAAAGGGACGAGGCTGTTGGGGTTTTGGGTTATGTGAGCAAGAAAACCACTTTACGCGACAGCGACGCGCCTTGTAGCAACCCCACTTTTTAGAGCTCGCTCCCCTTCCTTCCAATCGCGCGCTGTCAAGCAAGCACTTTCGTTCGACTACGTCTTCAAGAACCATCCTGCTCTCGCGGTCCCTACAATAGCAAACGTACAACCAAAAAAAGAGAACAACTGAGTACAACGACATATTTGAAGGAGAAGATCCGACGGTAGCCCCCCCCCCCGTTTGACTTTTCTTGTCACGACCAAAAGGGACCAAATCTCTTCAACGCGCAAAAATATTACTTTTTTTTTGCCGCGATCGGCCTGACGGGAGTAGCCCACCCGGAAAGCCAGCGCAGTACGTTGACGGACGGCGAGGCAGGTTGCAAAGGCCCTTCTACTGTGATTAGTTTCTGTGATTGGTCTAGCTACCGACGAAACACACACCCACACACACCACATGCCACCGCGAAAGAGCGACGCGACGGCACCGTCGCGCAAAAGCGATGCGACCCTAGCTGCCAACGAGCCGGCGTCGTCACACGCTCCGGCCGGAACCGACGCGGCCGGCACAGTCCCGGCTGCAGCACCACGATCATCATCACACAAACAATCCTCCCACTCGGCAACCCCAGCACAGCAGCCGACAGGCGGCGGCAGCCACCATCCCCCCACAGACAAGGAGAAGGAGAAGGAGAAAGAGCCGCGGCGGGACTCACGGGGCGGCGATGCGTTAATCATAGAGGTTTGTGCTTTTGGGGTTTTTGTACTTTTGTTCTCGCGTTTACTACAGCATACGCTGACCGCTCAGGACCTCAACCTGCCCCGGTCCATCATCACGCGCCTGGCCAAGGGAGTCCTACCACCGAACACGCAAATCCAGGGTAGTGCCATCACGGCGATGAGCAAGAGTGCGATTGTGTTTATCAACCATCTTGCGAATGCGTACGTTTTTCTACATGTTTGTTTTTTTTTTTTTTTTTTTTGTTCTACCGCGTCTAACTTAACAGCGCCAACACCCTGACGACCAACGCTGGCAAGAAGACGGTGATGCCGGCCGACGTTTTGGCCGCCTTGGACGATGTCGAGTTTGGGTTCATGCGGCCGCAGTTGGAGGAGGAGTTTGCAAGTATGTCCATCTTTTCTTTTTTTTTTCCTTTGTTCGATGTTACCGTACTCGGTTTTTTTTTTTTTTTTTTTACTAACTCGAGCAAGAGTACAACCACATTCAGACGTCCAAGCGGTCGGACTACCGCAAGCGTGTGGCCGCCGCGAAGAAGGCGCCCGGGTCGGGAGACGCGGTGGCCGACCAGAGCATGCAGGAGGACGCGGACGCCGACAACAATGATGATGCCGGTGGGGAGGTGAACGGCGCAGCGGCAGCGGCGGCCGGCAGCAGCAAGGCGTCGACGACGACGACGACTGCAGCAAGCAAAGCAACCGTGACACCGCCGCGAACCAAAAAGGCAAAGCGGACGCACTCGGCCGCTAAGGGCGGAGCGGCGCACGACGACGAGATGTTGTCGGGGGATGAGGAGCAAGGTGACGGGGAGGAAGACGTAGCCATGGCCGAGGAGGAAGAGGAAGGCGAGGAAGAAGACGAAGACGAAGACGAGGAGGATGAAGAGGAGGAGGAGGAGGAGGACGACGACGACGACGAAGAGGGTTCGGGTAGGGACGGAGACGATGTAGGGGAGGAGCGGGAGCACGCACTCGAGGACGAAGACGAGGCGCTGGACAGTGACGGGAGCGAGTAGGACTAGGGGGGGAAACATAATAGGGGTGGAAGGTGGGGGCGTCCGCGTATAAAAAACCAACGAAGGGTAATCAAAGAAACCACTTTAAAATAAGTGATGGTGAGCCCGGCGATTGGATGCCTGGTCGGCACGCCGTGACTCTTTTTTTGGCCTGGTTATGGAACTACGACTTTCGTTTCTATGGGGTTCTCCGTAAGAAAAGGCCGATCAGCAGCGGCCCAGGCATTTGACGATGACGGGGCTGTATTGTCTTTACATAGTCTCGCCGTCCTGCATATAAGTATCTATATGATGCGACGTATGGACAGGAACATTTTGCTAACCTGTTTACAACGGGATCCGGTACGCGTCAAAGAACGCCTTCATGGCAT
Source organism: Niveomyces insectorum RCEF 264 (assembly GCA_001636815.1). NCBI lineage: Eukaryota > Fungi > Ascomycota > Sordariomycetes > Hypocreales > Cordycipitaceae > Niveomyces > Niveomyces insectorum. The sequence goes on along the minus strand of AZHD01000008.1, from coordinate 1,432,906 downwards.
ATCGCATGGCTGGCCCGTCTCTGGCTCGCGTGGCAGTAAGCAACTTTATTTTCTATTATATATTTTTTGTGTCCGCGAAAAAGAAAGCCAGACTGCAAATTTGTAATACCATCACCTAAAGTAGGAAGACACGGGAGAAAAACGAGAGAGAGAAAGAGAAGAGTGGGCAAAACCGGCAGCACGCAACCGGATGCTGACGAGGAAAAATAAACTCAAAACGAGGACGAGCAAGGACAAAACGAGACAAACGGAAACTTTTGCCGTTTGTGTAATCGCAGTTCATGTGATCCCCCTCTGTAGTGAAAAGAGACCAAACCAACTACCGCCGTTGCGTCTGACATAAGGGCTGACGCGAAGAAAGAAAGGCGAAGAGAGTGACCACTATATTTCTCTTTTCTTTCTTGTTGCGATTCGTCCCTTTTGTCGCCGTGAAATTTACCGCAAATCAAGACCAGGACGCTGTGGCAAGCAGCCTACACAAAGTTCAGAATGAGCAGGTTTCTATTACCTGTGTGTGTGTGTGTGTTTGTGTGTTTTTGCCCCTTTGTTTCCCCCCCATTCATTTAACCTGGTAGATTCTTTTTCAAACCGAAGCATGGTCAGAGCTGTCGTCTAGATTTTTCTTCTCTACGCATATACCAAGTATTGAGTCATGCAAATACGCTGGAGTTCTTACAAACGTCCCGCATATGGAGTTGCGGAGCATGTAAGAGAGTATTGTTCTTGAATCAAGGCTTGTGATGTATCGTGCGGTAGGCAAAAGTCATGAAACAACAAATAACCAAGTGCGGGAGACGTGTGCTTTTGTACGTCGTCATCATCTCTCATGCTTTGTATGCGTCGCTCGGTATGTGCTGTGGAACAGCGGAAACATGAAATGAGAGGTAATGCAAAGAAAGAAAGGAAAAAGGAAAAGCCTGAGCGTCATTTCTCTTGTCTCCCGCACATCTCCATTGCAAGACAGACAACAAAGCGACATAATACAGTCATTACACTTATTATTACCTGATATACGATCTGCCTCATACGGTGAATTTACGACGTGATATTTTCCTCAGTCGGTCCCATCTCCTAGCGCCAGCATCGTGTCCTCAGGTTCCCATCGTGTGTTCCCTGATATAGGGGCCAACACTGGAAAATAAAGGGCCTTTATACTCCAAACCTTGTACTTTGTATTACTCCCGTAAGTGTTCTCGGTCTTTCTTTCTTTCTTTTCTTTTTTGTCTTGAGACGCACTACTCAAAGCGAAACCGAGCCTTTCTTCGGTCATCTAGGATTTATTATCTTACAGCAAGTGGCTTATGCGTTCTTGGTTGGCTGGCTATATTGGATAAAACGAGTTCTATGAGAACGTAAGGACCGGACGGGGGGTCAGTGCTGCCAGTGCACCTCTCTCCGCCAAAACTTGGACGAAGATGAGGGTCTGTGCAGCAACACGATGACAGCGGCAGCCGAAATCATAGTAACAATACATAAAAAAAAAGGGGCCTAAAAGAAGATACACACCCGGCTTGTATTGCTCTGTACGTCGTCTGAAGTAAAGCAATGACACCGCGGAAGGGATTAGTGCTGAATCGATGATGCTTGCATGATGCCGCCTGTTCATTTGGGACATGCAGTTATTGGGTCGGTAGAGGGGGGGGAGGTGTCACGCGGTACGGAGTATGAGAGTTGGGGTTGCGTATGCAATATGGCAGCACACTGAAACGGGCTTTCGTAACTGCGGCATGGTTTCAGTGGTGGATGAGCACTGCTCAACAAGGCAAAGCATCTTGAAAAAAAAGCTCGATAGAGGAGGCATCAGATAGCAAAACTCGTGTGCTTGTCGTGAAAGAAGTGCAGTATGTTGAGACCAGATGCCAATCAAGTGAAAAAAACGATACCTTTGTACAGCAACTGTTGGCGGCCGTTGCCTGTTGCCTGTTGGTGTCTTTGCCTGTCCTTCTCGTCTGTAGTCTACTACCCATTATGTTGGCAAATGGTCCAAGTGATCTCACTTCGATTGTAAGAGTAATGAACGTGTGCAACAAGTACGAAAATACGTATGACTGCGTAAGTAGGATCCCACAAAAAGAAAACTGAAGATCAACGCAGCCCACAAGGTGCTGTTTTCACCCGCACGACGAAAGGTAACAATACTTCGTGAACGACCACGCAAGGGAGGGCAACGTCGGCATATTTCAGCTTGTCGGTGTGACCACCACAACCTTGGTTTTACAAGACAGTGATCGACACAGAGCCTCGTAAAGCAGCATGAACTGCGTCCCGACTGAAAGAGGGAGGATGCAGTCTTGTGATGTGTTTTACGAAAAGAAATAAAAAACAAAACAAAACAAAAAGGCAATGCTAACCAACTGTTCCGTACGTTGTACCTCATCTTCGTTCTACAAGGACCACGGGGTTTTTCTACTAAATACAACTTTGACTCCCTTACTTACATTCCTTGGCTTCCCTGGTACCCTTGACAGCTCCCAATATCCACGAACAATTCGGCGTGTTCAAAAAGCCACATTCGTCATGAATCCTCATTTTTGTTCCATCGTTTCGGCCTCTTCTTCCCCTTTCGGCCCAACTTCTCCTAAGACTCAGGGTGCCAAATGTAAAAAAGGGCCAGTTTTTCCTTTCTTTTTATCTTCATCTATTTATTCATTTTTCTTCTCACGTCGTCTTCGTCTTACAGGGCCCGTGTCCACCTTTTATGAATTATGACAGATTTCTTTTTTCTGCTGCGCCTTCCCGTGTAACCTCGGCGGGAGGGGTTTTTTTTGCTGCAATAGACTCGTCTGGGCTGTGGGCCCTGTACTCGTCGAAGTGCGTACGGAGCAACACTCCATAACACGACGCTCGTCCAACCATGGGAGCCCCGGCGCGGATCAGCGGCACATGCTTTTTCCGGGGGCTAGAGCTGGGCAGCGAGAAGCGCAACTTCCTTGTGTTCGGTGTTTGTCGTTTCCCCTTTTGGGCAGGAGGGAAGGAAGACGAGAAAAGCCGGGAGAAGGAGCGGAGCATGCATTTGAAAGTCGAAGGGAAGGTACGGAGGACGTAGCTCACTTTGCTTCTATTTTTGTGTGGCCTTTTTTTCTATAGTCTCCACGTTTTTTCCTCCTGCCGTTCCAAGTATCTACAAGAGGAAGGCGCGTTCATTGGTTAGGGTCGAGCTACTAGTTCCAGTTCAGAGTGCGGAGTAAGTGACCCCCCCTACTTGCGATACACACCTACTTGCGATACACCAAAAAAGCCAAAAAAACACGCATACCACCAAAAAGCCAACAACTTCGCCACGTCGTAAGTAACGCAAAAATAAGTCGATTGATTTCACACTTTCTAATTCGTTTTATTATAGTAAAATGCGCGAATATACCGAAAATCACGTGCTACAAGCACTTAATGCGCTTGCTACCGGAGTCTCTTTTCGAAACGCGTTACGCGAATTCGGTGTACCAGTTGCTACACTTCAACACCGAAAAAACGGCGCCCTGCCACGAAATCAAGCATTCGAAAGCCAGCAAAGGCTTACGGCGGCCTAAGAGAAGCAGTTGGCCGACTGGATTTGCGTATAGGGCGCGTTAGGGCTGCCTCCAGGGCATACATACGTAAGGGCTATGGCTACTAGCTTTTTACAACGGGCTGGAGACGATAAACCGCTCGGAAAAAACTAGCTAAAAGGGTTTTTACGTCGTAACCCTTCGATTAGAGTTCAAAAAAGTAAGTCTATTGAATCTAAGCGTTTTAACGGCGCTAGGACTGACGTTATTAAGACTTGGTTTCGGCGCCTGGATATCCTCGAAATAAGAGATATTTTATTACGAAATAGGTAGAATATAGACGAAACGGGCTTTGGAGACGGTAAAAGAGACGTCTCTTAGGTTCTTAGGATTAGAAATAAACCAAAAATAAGAAAAAAATAAGTGAGAAAACGCGCTTAGACTACGATAGTTAAATACGTCTCGGTAGTTAGTACGTCGATCCCTTCTTTAATTATTTTTAAAGGAAAAAGCGTATAATAATAATAGTTCTCGTCGTTTATAAACTAATTCGAAGGTTAGTAATTTATAATAATAAATAACGGTTAAAGTACTTATAAGACTAGGCTAGAGTAGTTAAAAAAAGTATTTATACCGTCTACGAAGCCGGAGCGGTCTTTTAAGGCTAGACTTTTAATAATCGATAGTTACGGAAGTTACGAAATAGATAAGTTTATAAATTTATACTTTTAATATAATATTTATTTACTTTTTCTACCGCTTTATACTTCTTACGTACTATAACCGTTAGATTTAACTATCTTCTCTTCGTTAAAAGTAGCCTTCTATAAAGAGCTTTCTTCTACTAATAGTAACGAAAAAAGTAACTTTATAAATAAAAAAGCTTTTATACTAGTATATTCGTCTACGAAAGGGACCGCTTTATCAAATAAAAATATACGTAGCGGGTGGCTTATAGCTAGCCTTTGGCCAGTTAATATAGGACGACCGTTAATAAACCCTTTCGTACTACCAAAAAGCAATAAACAACCGTCTACACCAAATAATATTAATATCGACGGATTCAGCGAATTCAGGGCTTTTCGAGACACTACTTTACAACCCGCTACGATAATTTGGTCGACTCCGAAGAAAGCGATTAAATTATTAAGCCAGCTAACGCGTTTTCAGAGCTAGATTCAAAGTACCACCACAGCGCGAATTTTATTCAAAAAAGTACGAAAAGCTTTCGACGAAAAGGACTATAAAGTCACTATAGCCAAGCGAAAAATTGAATCGCTAGAGGCAACGGTGGCGGCGTTGCGCCCGACGAAAAAAAAGAAGGTGACCACCAGCCCGAATTCGAAGTTTGCTAGTATTCGTGATATTCAAAGGGCACAAAATGCGATAGTACAGGAGGCGATATTAATACCAGAAGAAAGCCAAGAAAGCAGGGATTCTAACGGACTAAACCGTAATTAATTTGGTTGTGTTGTTATTTTGCAATTGATTTTTAAAGTTGTTGGCTTTTTGGTGGTATACGTGTTTTTTTGGCTTTTTTGGTGTATCGCAAGTAGGTGTGTATCGCAAGTAGGGGGGGTCACTTATGTCATAAGAAAGCTGAGGTACAAAGTACGAAACATCTAAGGAGTAATACGGAGGACAGAGCAGTGTTACAGCGTCTTTCCTTGCTCCGCAGAGACAAAATGCCTTCGGCCGCGGGCCCTTCTTTCCGGGGCGTTTCTGGTTTTCTTTGGAGGATGCGCCACTTTTTTTTTTCTTCAGCGATCGCTTCTTCTTCGGTGAATCCGCTTTTCAGCATCTCGTCTTTTCCCACTTGAACGACCAGCGGCTGCACGTCGTATTTCCTACAAATCAGTTCCGTGGACCGTCTCCCGCACGATGGCTGATTTGACGCGACGTTTAATTGCGTTTCTGACGGCTTAATTCGCGCAAAGGACCAATCACCGCTCAAGGAAACCCCTGTCGGATGTTCAGCCCAACTGGGCCAGCTGGCTTCGAGCGATATATTTGCGCTGTTGAGAAATTACGAGAAATTAGCAACCAGAATATCTTTCCTTGTATTTTTGGCGCGAGTAAGACGTAAATCTGCAGTCTCGTCTCGTCCGGGATTCTGCGTTTCTCAAGCCGATAGAGTAGACTTTTGATAGGCAGTGCGTTTGATACGACATTCGGGTGCGTATCTGCTCTCGCGCTGCCTTGTCTTTCTTTACTGCTACTATGCTCGCGTATTATTGCCCTTCTTTTCCTAGTTTTGGTTTAGTGGGCCTTTCACTGTTTCTGTCGTACGACCAACATTTTCCCTTTTTTTCTATAGTATTTACCGACAGGATTAGTTTTGTCGACGGACCATTGGCGCAGTTGTTTTGTGGCTTGCATTTCGATGAGAAGTGGAGGATGACGTGCGGGAAGGGAAGGACGCCGTACAGAAAGATGCTTGATTGCAGTGAATGTTTCCTGATGTCTTGTCATGGGTGCCCAAAAATTGTGCACAAGCAGATCGCTGACGGGCTTTGTTGTTTCAAAGGGGTTGCAATACCTCGTAAAGTGAGCGTATGAGAGCGCGAGAAGAGCTCTGCAGTTTGCTGTACTTCATACGGAATAGTGAGCGTCAAACAACGCATGTATAATATACCGTGTATTAATACTTCGTATGACCTCGTCCTGGGTCCCTGCAATTCGGCTGAAGCTGAAAAGAAAAGGAAGAGAACATTACTAAAAAAGGTAAAGAAAGCGGCAACTCCCGCGTCCACCTCTGCCCCCAGTGAGGTATGTTTTTTTTTGTTTCCAGGACGTCGCATTAGAAAAAAAAACCGTCAAATGTCGTTGGGACTGGTCGCGGCCGTAGGGCGTCGTCGCACAAGATGTCATTAAGAAAGGTCCAAAAAGAGCTATGACGCACGCCCGTCTGTCCCTCCCTGTCTCGCTAGTGGGTAGGCTGGGTTGTGCAGTTTGTGTTGTGGTAGTTGTAGCGGGAAGGGGCGGTGGTGCCGCCTGCCCGTCCCCCCCTCCTTCACGCGGGTGCAAGCAGCATCTTGCACCATCTTTCTGCAATGGGCCCGGATGTACGAGTAGCACCCCATAACTGTACGATGCGATCGCACACAGGGGACACACACGCACTTTCCACCACGCCACTAGCGCTGTCTCCACTGTCCGTCCCGCAGGACGGCCCCTCTTTCACCACCCACCCAACGCGCCCAGCAACTAAAAAAACGATCACCACCACCACCATCACCACTGCCACTGACCACTACCACTACAGGCATTCCTTGCGCGTACCACCTGCTTCATCAAATGGGGGCAAACCAACACCAAAATGGAGAAAGCCGCCTTGCATTCTACTGGGGGAGGGGGGAGGGGGTCACTCGTCCTCGCCGTGCTGGAGGGCGCGTCCCATCCCATGGCTGTGGGAACGGTAACCTGCGTCTGTTCGTTTTGTTGGCCAGCGTCTCCCCCCCTTCTCTTTTCTCATCTTCCCCCCAGCACTGCGGGAGGGATGTGGGTAACCTTTCCTGCCTGTCGGGTCTTTTTCTTCTTCATCCTTTTCTGTGGCCCACGATCCCAGTAGCCATGTGCATTGCAGGGCGGGAAAGACAAGAAACGCATGCACCGAGTCAAAAAGTTAGGGTTGCCCAACCAAACACCACCACTACTGCCACTTGAATGTCGGCGGGCCAGTCGGGTCGATTGACGCGTCGTGCTGTCATTCAGGCGTACACAACGCAGCGGGCGTAATACGGACTGGTCCGTACGCGTACACTGTCATTGGACCGGTATTACAGCGTTGGTGTTCGTGCGTGTATTTCGCAATATTCTGTCTTCGGGGATAAGCACGCCTTTTTCCAAATTCGGTACCATCATGCAATTTGCTGCCATGCCGCACGCTTTTCCGAGGTCCTTTCTCAGACAGATAAGGTGTTGGCCGGGGGCCCACACAGGTCTTGTCCCCGGAGCAATTGTTCCACAGCAAGCCACAGCCGCGCCCTTTTTTATTGATCGTTTTTCGTTCCAGCAGACGCCCTCCTTTTATTGACGGAGTACGGGTGGTCGTCTTTCTTCAGCTGGTTTGCGTGTTGCTGCTCCATAGAGGTAATACATCACCTTTTGGTCTGTGCTTCGGTCGGCAAGGGAGGAAAGAAAGACTGCCAACGTCCAACGGAACGGACGGTGAGTTTTCGTTGGAATGCCATTTATCTGCCGAGTAACGTGCTTGTACGCTGGTCGTCTTCAGCAAGTGCAAAATACGGAATACGCGAGTACTTCGTCCTTTGTAGATAAAAATGGAAAGCAGTTGGTTATGAAAATGGCACGCCCAACCCAGTTACGAAAAGAAAAGAATGACCCAGACGCCCCAGAAACAAACAAGCCCCCAAGCGGGGGCTGCATCCCCCGCTAAGCCTGTCCGGGCCTGGCGCTGATCCAAACCAAACCTGCTTTTCCAATAAAACCATGAACCGCTGTGTGCCCGCTGCATAACACCACCTACCTGGCTCGGTCTTTCCCTGTGATGCGCGTTTTTGTACCTGCAGCAGGAAAGTACGACTCTCGCTCACTTGCAATGCGTTATTTGCATGTATACCGCATCCGCATAGTACCTCCCACGTCTCATGCGGCGCAGTTTCCTCTCCAAGAATTGATGCGCCGTGATTGCCCTTTTGTTCCCGTCCACTCCGGTTCATACCCCTGTCGCTTTATGGCAATATTGCCATTTTCTCGCAAAACGTCGGGACGTCGTCGTTGTAACTTCCTATTTCCGATTTGTCCCTTTTGCTCTCCTATGTTCTTTCTTTCATTGCCATTCTCAGTTTGGCCTTTCATTCCTTCCTCTTGGCTGTCGTACGAAATAGCATTCGATGTATATGTACCTGTAATTGGCTACTTGTAGTACTTGCTACGTGGTACTCCAAACTTGTACCCATTAAAGCCTGCACTAGCAACCAACCCTCAAAAACGCCCTGGTTCCTTTTTCGTCCCTCCCTCCCCCTCCCTTCCCGCAGATCCACTGCCACGCATTTTCCCTTGAACCACATCCTCTCATAAGATCACCGCCGACACGGGAACACCCCCCCCCTCCCTCCTCTTTTCCCATCTTTTCTCGTTTCTTCATGCCACCCGTACCGCCTTCGTCCTCACCCTCGTCTTTTTTTGTCTTCAACACCCCCTCTTCAATCTCGTTTTCTCTTCCCCCCTGTCTCCCGTCTCGCCCTCGTTCTCTACCACCCCATTTTCTTTTCCTTTTCCGCCCACACCTTTTTCTTCGACGGCGATAACAGCCCAAGATAATACATACAACGAGCTGCCGAGAGGCCTGCAGATAGCCCCTTGTGGAGGTTCGATACGATATACGACAAAGCACCAAGACAATATGTGCCGAGTACGTAATACATACGGAGGACTTTGAACGGGCTACTTGGAAAGTCCGCAGCCCTGTGCCCACCACCTTGCCGCCCCTCTCTGTCTTCCTGCGGAATCGCTGCACACTACTGCAGCCTGCGAGCTGCTGATATCGTCCTCTGTACATATACGCTGTCTATTACTCCATATTGAACAAAGCACAAAGCACGAAGCACAGACAGCCTGCAGCCCGTCCGTCCCAGCACCCCTCATCCTTGCCATCCACACCAGTTCCGCCCAAAAAAAGAACACTAGCGAAATACCGTCCATCCACCCCAACAAGCGTGCCGGTCGAGCCATCCACCCCTCCTCTGAATCCCTGGTGTGCCTGGCTTGCTTTTCGACAGCAGCTTTCTCTGCGTTCCAGCATTCCACAGACGAAACCCACTCACTCTCTCTCCCCCCTTGCCGATACACAGCACGCACGACAACCCCCTCCCCCCCATCTTTGTTCGAAGCGCACCAAACCCTTGGACGGTCTTTCACCTGCAAGCTCTCCGTTCTCCATTCTCCGTTTTCCCGCCCACGTCCCACCCATCCTTCCCGTCTTTCGTCACCTTGCACCTCGCCCTCGCCCTCGTACTTCCCCCCTTCACTTCTCGCGCGTTCTCCACTCCAACATTATCTTGCGGCTTGTTCCCGCGCTGCAGTTGCATGCTGGACACCACCGCAAGCTGCTCTAGAATAAATCCCCTTACAGCGTACGACCTTCGAGGCAACTCAGTAGTAGTACGCACTGCGTGTGCCGTTCTGTATGTTCAAAGGCAACGAGTATTACGACACAGATACGACGGCGTACGAAACCCATCCTTCGTCCAGTCAGTTCTGCAGACCAAACCCCAAAACCCGGACACACAGCACATTTCTGTGTGTGTGTTCCACCTTTTTTCTTGTCTTCGCACACCTTCTGTCGTCCCCCCTCTTCTCCACCAAAAAGGGCCTCGCCCCAGCCTGTCTATGTGTGTGAGCATCCTCGCGGTTTCCGATTTGCGCGGATGGAAAATCTATCGCAGTTCAGTGGTTTCTTACCTCACCTTGTTTTCTTGACACACACACACACAAAGTATACAAAACACGTGCGCGCGCACCCACACCCTAGAAAAGAGAAACAGACGCGCACACACGACACGCACCACGCACGCACTTTGCACGACACGACGTCGCGCGCGCGCGCGTTTTCTTTCTTAAGCAGAAAGAACTTCGTCATCGCTTTCGGGGTTTTGTCGTTGCTTCACCGCGAGCTTTTTTGTCTCCCGACACTCTCGCATCCAGTGCGCCGTCCTAGCTTGCCTGGATCAATTCAGCCGACTCCACTTACTCTCTCTTTTTTGTTTTATCTTGTTCTATTTTATTTTTGCTTCGTATCTGCTTATCAAGCAAGCAAAAAGCACGAGGAACGCGGAGAAAACAGCACTAAAAGGGTAGATACAGCTAGATAGCAGCACCGTGTCTGCCTGGAAGCCCCCGCCTGCTTGAACGCCCTCGGCCCGCTCGGCTCACCTGCACCTTCGACGTATTACACTTACTTCGTACGTACGTACATACGAGTACTACGACGTATTACGCTTCCGCAAAAGCATCGCGTCCTGTCTCGCAACGCATCCTGGTTCGCCGACGACCGACGACCGACCATTACCGAGCATCATCTCGTCTTCGTCGCAAGGGTTCCCGCGTGCGACACAGCCCCGTGCCCTGTGCCCTCTGTCCGTCGCATCCGCTGCCGGCCCATTTTTCGCACGTTCTGCAGCCAACAAACCGCATTTTTGCGCACCACGATTGCGACTACCCGCCGTTGTTCCGGCTGCCAGTTCTAGTGTAGCGTCCGTTGTTTTCTCCCTTTGCGCGTTCTGTGCTTATTTCCCAACCCACCGGTCACCTTGTTTCCGGACTGGTCGCGCTTTTGCGCTTTGCGCTTTGCGCTCTGCTCCTTTCGCCTTTTCAGCCTTCTTGGTCCTTTTTCTTCCTTCTTCCGTGGGCAAATCCCTCCTCCAGCTTTTTACCCCTCTCTCTTCTTTCATTAACTCCCTTCCCACCCCCCCAACTATTCTCCACACATCCTTTACCAGACAACCCAAAAAAAACCCAGAAGAAAAACCAATAACAACCCAATCTTTTTCTTACTTTTTCCCTTTCCTTTCTTCATTCCTCCATAGTGTTCCTTGCTGGCTTCTTTCTGCGATTCAGTCTGCTTTGCCACCAACGAAAGAACCGGCGGAACATCCCTGGCCAATACCCTTCCCTCCCCCAGGATATACGCCCTTTCCCTGGAGCAAAAACGGGCTACCACCTTAACTAGATACGCTATTACACAAAGCGCCATCTCCGTCGAACGAATTGCTATCCCGTACGAAGAATTACGGGGACTCCTCTCGTCATCGCTCTTTGTAAAAAAAAAAGGAAAAGTGGCTCGGCGGCCTGTTTCTTTTCTTCTTCACACCATCCCTTACATTTTGCGGATTCTTATTTTTTGGTTTCTGTTTCCCCGTTTCTTTTTTTACCGCCTCCACCCAACGACCGTTTTGCCTTGGTCGCTTTGCTTGGTGGCCCTGTCTGTCGCCGCTACCGTCCGCCGCCCCCCCCTTCCCCACCTCTCTTACCACAAAGAGAGAAAGAGAGAGAACGAAGATCACAACGACCGAAAGGTTAGGAGAGGAAAACAAACCGTCAGATAATACAAAACGCACCACACACACACACGCATACACACACATACACGCACGTACGCACAACAACACACACTCAGCAACAAAAGCGATCGTTCTGTGGCTCCCTTGCCGTTGCGCGCGCCAACCACATGCACGTATAGGGTTTTTTGTTCTCACCTATTTTTTTCGCCTTGCATCAACCTACTGCGCGAAACGCCGTCTCCCGCCTGTTCTTGGGCCCGCGCGCGCGCATCACTGCTTCTGCATCCCACACCGTCCGGACAGCCCAACTGCATCTCGACACGTCGTTTGGCCGAGACTGAGCGCGCGACAGAGAGAGAGAGCGAGAGAGAGCGACCCCGGACCCGTTTGACGTGGTCGACCGTTTCGCCGCGCCCATGTACTCCGCGCAACCAAACGGCGCTGACAGTGCAACGATCAATCCCGCTGCGCTTGCTTCCGGTACGTTGACCTTTTTTTCATTGTTTTTTTCATTTTTTTTCATTTTTTTTTCATCCATTTTTGTTTTCTACACCATCTTGTTGGCGAGTTCGTTTGTCGTCGCAAGTCGTTGCGTTAGATAGATGATGGCTGTTTTGCCTCACTTGCCTCCCTAGCAAGCGCCGCTTTTTTGCTTTCCCTTTACTATTTGTCTCGTCTTCCGCGGTCGCAGATCCTTTTTGCCCTATCGCTCGTTCTTCTCGTTCTTTGTCCCCCCGGTCAACATCAGTCGATCCCGGAAGTAACGGATACAGCGAGAGACGGGCGACGACAGGGAGCTCTCATTTCGCACCGCCGTTGTTAGAGACTGTTTCGTTTTGACGCGATCTCGTCGCTGGCATTCCCGTCCTTCACTCTTGTTATACTGTTTTTTATTTTTTATTTTTTATTTTGGTTCTCTATTCCTCCTTTCTTCGTCTTGTTTTCTTTTTCGCTTCGTTGTTGGAGTGGGATTCGCAGCTCTTATTTCCGACCCCTCGAAAATGACCGACCGACGCGCGTCGATTTCCAACCTGCTCTCTTCCGCCAATACTGATGCTTGTCCGTGACCAGATCTTGCGAACGCTTCGCGCGGTGTGAAACGAAGCCGGTCGCCTGAAGGCTACCGCGACGGCAATCAACAGGGCCCACCTGGGGATGAGAGTACGTTACAGTCCTTGATTCTCACTTTTGTCTCCTCACTTTTTGTTATCTCGTTATTTTTTTTTTTTTTATTGTTCTTTTTTCGTGCATTTGTTTTCTTCGCGGGGCCTCTGAAAGGGAGGCGAACAAAAGAGCGGAGATGGTGGAATCTCCGATGGCGTGGCCTGTTGTGGGGCGCTGCCAATGTTTTGTTCCCGCTTCGCGAAAAAGACAAGGGCAGAACGGGCTTTGTCGGGGGGCGACAAGCGAGTAAATGGGACAAAACCTCCCGAGGAACATCATTTTGCTGACAGTGTCTTTCTTTTCCCTCCCCAAAAGGTGACAAGCCCAGAAAACGCGGCCGACCGATGAAACCCACAAAGTCCGAGACCGTCGCCGACACGCCGATTCAACCCCCTGCCGTTCCCTCGCTGCCACACATGTCGTCTTCCCAGTCCGCCCCCGCGCCGCCGCAGGCGTCGCATCCGGCACACAGCCCGCCGCACCCGGCCCACCACACCCCCGCGCAACGCTCCTATGTGCCGCCGCCCATCCAGGCGCCGGCCGGCGCCGGCACAGCCGCAGCCGCAGCAGGAGCCTCTGCGCCAGCGCCTCCGGCCCAAACCTCGCCACCCGTGAAGACGCCCGCCAAGCCCACGCTCAAGGCGCTGCCAACCGTGCGCGACCACACGACGGACCAGCTCGGTCCGGGCAACGACGAGTACCTGCCCCGCGAGATCGACGAGGCCGGCGAGAAGAAGGTTCTGCCCAACGGGCAGCTGCTGGGCGGGCGCGAGTACCGGTGCCGCACGTTTTTGGTGCCGCAGCGTGGCGATAAGCTCTTCATGCTGGCCACCGAGTGCGCGCGCGTGCTGGGCTACCGCGATTCGTACCTGCTGTTCAACAAGAACCGGTCGCTGTTCAAAATCATTGCCAACCAAGTCGAAAAAGACGACCTCGTGGGCCAAGAGATCCTGCCGTTCTCCTACCGCTCCCGCCAGATTGCCATTGTGACGGCGCGGAGCATGTTCCGCCAGTTCGGCAGCCGTGTCATTGTCGGTGGCCGCCGCGTTCGTGACGACTACTGGGAGACGAAGGCCCGCAAGCAGGGCTTTACAGAGGCGGACATGGCCGGCGAAAAGCGGCCCGGCGGTACGAAGGCGCGCGAAGCCGCTGCCGAGGCTGCCCAGAACGTGCCGCCCATTATTGGCCAACCGCATCCCGAGATTGTGTACAGCAACACGCCGGGCCAGTTCACCGCCGCGCCGCCGCCTCCGCTGGTGCAAAATGGTAAGCCACGAATCGTGATTATTGTGTTATGGTGTTATGGGTTTTTTTCTTCTTTTCTTTTTTTTCTTTCGGCCGACTTACAGTCTCGTTTAGAGTACAACGATACAAGAAATCGTGACTATTCATCGATCCAGAAGATTGGACCCCGCCAAGAGATTGCCGGCCCTGCCTACCAAGACCGAACACAGCCCGCGCCCATCAGCGAAATCCACTCGCAGGCACACCATGCCGCCGAGTTCAACCGATCCGTCAACCAGCAGCGCGACATGCGGAACGAATACATGCAAAACCTGTGGCGCCGGCCCCACGAGCAGCCACCCCCGCCCGCCAATCTAACTCCGCAACAGGTCGTGACGACCGAGTCGTCCATTCCGTCCAGCCGCGCCGCGACCTCGTCGCATGCGGCCACGGCGGCCGCCAGCGGCATGCAGCAGCCGAGCATGGTACACAGCCACAGCCCGCAGATGATGATGACTGCTGCTCCCTATTCGCAGCCCATCACGGCTCAGAGTTCGCTTCCATCGTCCATACAAAGTTCGTTTTGCTTCGATTCTATGCTTGCTTCGGTTTTTCTTTTGCTACACTTTTTTTCCCCTTGTCTTCCGTGCTGACAAACAAAAAAGGACCGTCGGGCGCGTTGTCCCAGCCGCAAAGCTACAACTACCCGCCGACAACGCAGATGTGGCCGCAGACGCCACAGACGCCGCAGTACAGCTACACGCACCCGTCTCCGGCGCAGCCGTCACATCAGCAGCCGCAGCAACAGCAGCCACCGCCGCCGCCCCAGCTGCGTCACCCCAGCAGCGGCGGCCCGCTCCCGCCGAGCAACCTCCCGTACTCCGGCATGCCGGGCATCAGCCAGGGCTACCCGTCACAGAGCCAGGGCATCCCGTACGACCAGACGCCAAGGCAGTACATGCATCCGCCTGGCTCCGGTTCGCCTGCCGTTACCCAGGGGTGGTCCGGACAACCGCAAGCGTCATCCCAATGGTGGACAAGCCAGCAGCAGTAGGATGCGTATGCTCGGCATTTCCAGACGCTGCGGTACTGGAGACAAAGGCAAGAACGAAACCAACGAGGATGACGGTGACGGGAGTGGCTGTGTGAGATGTGACGACAGGGCGCCCCCTTTTTTTTATTTACGACGTTCTGGGACAAAGAAACGACTCGGTTTTGATGATGTGACGAAGGAACGCCCCACGTTTCCTATATTATGTTGATTCTTAATTCGACAATCGAGATCCATCGGAGAGAGAACAGAGGTTGGGTAGGATGTTTCGGCGTCCTCTGTCTCTCTACAAAGGGATATTCTGGCCTGGGAAGGGAATCGGTGGGGTTGAAAGGCATTATGACGAACGGGGAATTTTGGCTCAGCCTTCTCTTTCCTTTTCGTCCACTGCAGTTATACAGGGGAGGCCTGGTCGTTTTGTCGGGGCCTGGGCAGGGAAATAGAGGAGTCTGGGAGGATTTCTCACAGTTTTTTTTCCCCGGGTTGGTTATACCTTTGTTCTGTTTTTTGGGGGGCTGCGGTGGGAGATTTTCATTTCTTGTTTTGACTTGGTATTTCACTTTGGGTTGGTTTCTTTTTTGGTCTCTTGTTTGCCTTCTTTTTCTTCTCTTCATGGGGCAACGTGGTTGGGAGCGGAGACGACGATAGGTTGGGTATCATGATGAACGGCCGGTCTGTTTCGACACCACCCATCCTACGGTTGCGAGATCTGCACCGACGGCAAAGGCAACGAAAGGCGGCACTGTGTCAACCACGGGCTGTTTCGTTTTCCATCAAGCGTGTCCACTCTGGGAGCAGCCAGGCCACGCCATGCTACTCCGGGGGTCCGGTCTTTCGAAGCCATGCAAAGGACTGGTTTCGTCTCGTGCCACTCGCTGCGGTGTTTGCACGCGGTTCTTTTCCTTTCCGCCAGACGATTCGACTCCCGCACGCGGTATATACGCATTCCACGGGCGCCGCAGCGACCATGCCGTTCGCCGTTCCCTGCCGATATTATCTCCTATTTATTTCTTTCTTTCTCAACTTTTGCTTTTTCTTTGTTGGCACCGAACACACGCTCGAATACGACCGCATCGGTTTTCTTATTTTTTTTGTTGCCTCGCACACGCATTCGCATGTCCCATGGGTTGATACCATTTTTGCTTTTTTTCCCTTTCGTACCGTTTTTTTTTTTCTGGATTATCTTCATTTTCGTTCTCTCTGCTTTTTTTACTTCCTCGTCTGTTCTACTTTGGTTTAACTTTTTTTTCTGGCAGTAGTATTATGGTTTTGGGCAATTTGTTCTATGGGGGGTGTGGTATCGCTTTTGGATTCTTCGGTTTTTTCCCCTTCTTCTTGCTTGCACAGTCGTCAGTGCCTTTTTTTACCGTTTTTGTGTTATTGAACTATTTTTGACTTTGATTATTTAGTTATATTATATTTATTCATCTCTTCACCTTTTTGTCCTTTTTCTTTTCCACTCTTTTTTATCTTACTTTTTATGGTCTTTTCTAGCCCTGTGCTTTTCGATCGTTGTCACCGTTAGCTGGTTTTTTTGACTTTTTTTTGGCTTATATCTTTTTTTCTTTTTTTGAATATCAACATAACTTCTTTCCTACAACCGCAGGGGTCTAGGCTGGTCTTTTTGCCTTTTCCCTGCTCTTTTGGGCTCTGTGACTGCGGCGTGCTGCATGCATGTGTGCAACGCAAAAAAGTAAAACCCTTTCTTTGCAAAAGAAAATTGACTTTGTCCGTGTGATACAACGCCTACGCCTTTGTCGCCGGCCTAGGCACACCGGGAACCACGGCCGTTCAAAGCAGGCCCGAGGAGACCCGGGCGCAGTCCGCTTTGTTAGGCGGTGCCAGCACGGCACACAACACACGACCCCCGAAAAGGGACCACAACACACCCTTTGCGTCGGTCCTGGGTTGCTGCGTAGGCAAAATGTGCTCTGCTTGTCTTCTGTACTCAATGAAACCTATCCTGTTGCGATCCTTTCTTTGTTTTGCACAACCAAACAAGCAATTTACAGTGAAGAACGAGCATCACAGCAGTGTCGAACGTATACTATGCCGGCGAAGAGATCGCTATGAACTATATTGTTGATATTCGCTGGTGGAGCTGTGTCTTTCTCTAACAACCTGTTCTTTCCAAAAAGCTCTGTGGGAGGAGTTGTACATTATGGTATATACCCTTCTAATATCTATGGTCGTACACATTGTATCTTTTCCATCACTTTCGTATCCACTTACGAACCCGTTTTCACTTTGGCGGTTTGCTCGCGTCATCCGCGTTGGCGCTGGGCGGCCACGCCGTGTTCGACCCGCGGACGCCGCGCGCCCGGAGCGTCGCTGCCGCCCACAGCGACCGCGCTGGCCGCCCCTCGGCCGCG
>AZHD01000008.1:1347804-1414754 GCA_001636815.1 Niveomyces insectorum RCEF 264 | reverse complement strand
CACTGCTGCACGCGGGGGCTCATTTCGCGCGTGATGGGCACCGTGCTGCGACCGGCGGCTTGATTGGCCCCGGGGTCCACCAGGTCGCGCGGCCCGCCGTGGGCCGCCCACTCCGCCTCCTGTTCGGCGCGCCGCCGCGCGTCTTCGGCCATCCGCTGCCGCTCGCGCTCCTCGTGCTTGGCGCGGTTGCGCGCACGGATCGCGTCAAAAGCGCCCACGCCGTACACGTCGTCACCGGGCGCCTCGCGGAACAGGCGCGCCCGCCACGTGTTCTCAGACAGTTTGGAGAGGGCTTGCTTTTGTTGTTGTCCGTCTTGGTCTGTGTGTCTCGTCTCCCCCCCCTCTCCCTCTTCGTTCGCCACCTCCTTTCCCGCCTTTCCCTCCTCCTCCTCCTCCTCCTCTGCCGCCTCCTCCTCCATGGCCGCCAACTCGTCCTCGGCGCGCAGCCCCGCGTTGACCAGCTCGTCGACGGGGACGGTCCGCCGCAGGTACGCCAGCGCACTGTCGATCGCAGCCGACGAGAACATGGCCGTGTTGGTGCGGTACGCTGGGTCGTCGAGCGTACCAGCCACGCGGCGGCCGTGCAGAATGCGCAGCAGGCGGTTGGCGGCGGCGGGCCGCAGGTTGGCGTGGCTGCCGAAGACGGCGGTGACCTCGTGCGGCTCCAGCTCTTTGCGGCGGAACGGCAGGCCCTCGGCGTCTTTGTAGGTGGGTGGGAGGTCGACGTAGTGGGTGAGGACGGCGGCACCGCCAAAGAAAAAGCGCGTGGACGGTTTGCTGTTCGGGAACGGTGGCGGCCCCGGCCCCGGCCCCGGCCGTCGTAACCGGGGTCCCTTGTTGGGCCGCTGCGCCTGCCGGCCTGGCGCACCAGCCGAGCAGCACATCTTCCGACTGGGCGGCACGTGTGAGAAGAAGCGAAAGGTTGTGTGCCGGGACGGCTGTGGTGAACGGTGTCGGCCGGCAGCGATCGTCATCGTCGTCGTCGGTAACGGTAACGGCGACGGAGCGCCGTTGAGCAACAAAAAAGGCGCCTGCGCGGTTGTCGCACACCGCACGAGAGCGGCATACGGTCCGCTTTGCAGCGCAATACGCCCCATCGTGTCGGTAGCCTTTGTTACGGTCGTCGCACGGAAAGGAGAAAGAACAGGAGCACCCCGTCCACCTGTGCGAACAGACGGATCATCGCATGTTTGAATTGGTGAACCGCCTGTGGTGGGGACCCCTTTTCTGCGCTAGCAGGGCAAGTTTTTTGCCCGGCTTGCCCAGCTTGTAAGCCAGGGGGCCAACCAGCAGCTTTCTTTGGGGGGACGAGGGGCGCTATAACAGCGCAAGGCTCGGCCGGTTATTTGATAATCCGAGCGCTGTTCTTACAGCGCCGATTTGCCCCACCAAATGAGCTGCGCATAGGTGTAATTAGTGCTTCCAAGCCTTCTAGGCAAGCTTTCTGGTGACGACCATATTGTACGGATCTGGACTTCCAACGAAGCATCTCTCTTTTCAGTACTTTGCTCTGTTCATTACGTTGCTAATTTCAACCGCCCACAATGTCTTCCGAGGCGTTGCCCATTAGCCCGGCTCGCTTCGCCGAGGCCATCAAAGACCTCACCCTCCAGACCTTGCACCTCAAGGTCCTCGAAATCCGCAACGACATCGCCCACCTCGAGTACTCCAACGAGCAGCTGCGGCCCTACGCCGAGGGCACGGCGGCTGTTTTGGGGTCTGGCCACGGCGCAGACGGGGACGCCCCGCCGCAGCCGGACCCGGACTGCGTCGACGCCATCCGCGAGAACCTCGTCGTGATCGCGCGGAAGCACGGGCAGCTCGACCTCGTGCGCACAGAGGTCGAGAGCCGCGGCGCCAGCTGGACCGAATTTCTGAGCAAGGAGGAGGTCGAGCAGGCGCAGGCACTGTTGCGGGCACGGGCACAGGCCCAGGCCGAGGCCCAGGCCCAGGTGAACGGGACTGCGTCGCACGAAGCGGCGAACGGCGACGGCGATATAACTGGCGGGCCCACGGCGGCCTCGACGACGGGCAACCCCTGGACGGACGGCACGTTTCAGACGGGCACGATCCGCAACGGCGTGCTGCAGATGGACCCCGTGCCGGCTCCTCCCCCCGCGAACACCGCTGGTCGCTTGACCGACGACGAGCTGCGACGCGCGCTGGAAGCACGTCTCGGGTCAGTGATGGCCAACGGGACGGGCCATCACCACGACAGCACCAGCAACGACGACGACAACAACGACGAAGACGATGGTCTGCATCTTTGAAGCCCCGTTCAAAGCATCTTTTCAAAGCATCTTTGTGCCCCTCACCCCCGGCTTTTGTGGTTCGCGAACACGGACTACTATTTTTGTTTTTTTCAAGGGCGCATTTGTTGGATGACTGAAATCGCCCGCAGACTGCGGGTTGCTCTTACGCGTTCTTCATGCTTGGCTGTACCAGACGTACGGCGAATTTCACCTGCTAAGGCCGTCAGCCGCGCAGTCATTCTTCAGCCCCCAACCAAAACGGAACGTGCATAAGGCTGATCGGGCTGCTTTTGCTTCCCCGCATGAAGTTGGGATGCGTTTCGGTTACCTGGCAGCCGTCGGTCCTTTTCGCGCGTGTGCACAATAGATGGTGGTGTTTTCTCATGTGAGGCTGGACTGTTGTTGCCATGTGGTCAAAGGCATGGACCAAAGTCAAGAGCAAAAGATAGCACAGCCCGTCGCATCCACAGCCTTCGGCACACCCTTTTATCCCCGTCGCCAATAGGAAAGCAGACATGAGATTTTGCTTTTCGCTTTTGTTCTCGGGGAACTTGGCCACCACGGCTGGATTTACTTCTCCGAAGCTTTTCGGCATTTGGCGACGAACGAACAAAGCGACGCTTCTACACGGGCGGCGATCTGATTGGCCGTGTTCTGTCCGACACCTTCACCTCACAACTCGGATGCAGCGATACGATCGCTAAGCCATTCTCACAGTTCCGTGGCATGGCGTTTTCGTATCACGCACTTTTTGCGCACCACCCGGCACATGACTCTATGGCGCCCGAGATTCTCGTTTCCGCGCGGGTTTTCACGTCCGGGATGCACCTCTTGACATTCCACTCTTGGCGGTCAATGCAGTTCTCCTGGTCCAGGCTCGCACGATCCAACCCTTTGCTGGTAGCTCCCCCTCTCTCTCCAACAGCTGGGTGAACCAACTTTGATAATTGGTTGTGCGTTTTGTTGTCTCAGCGAAAGGCTCTTTCGACTGGCACACCATGCTAGTCTTCTCGGGGATACGAGCGGAGGCAATGCCCACTGGAAGCCGGGTTTGTGGCATAGCAGATAAAGAAAAGAAGAAAATTTCAAAGCAAGGTTATGATGTTGTCCCGGTCCGTCTCTCGCCTTTTCATCCACAAACTTCGTAAAGGCTATATGTGACTGTTTTTCTTTTGTCTATTACCTATGCTTGGCACAAACCGTCCCAAAATGTGCTATTTTTGCCTTTTGCTTTACTCATTCTGCGTCTATTTTTGTTTCCTGCTCGGTGCGTCTACGAAGACCGCCCCTGTCCTTCTGGGCGCAGTCTCATGATTCTCCAGGGCAGTTCTCATCACCAAAAAGACAACAACACATCAGATAACGTAAGACCACGAGAACGTACACGTTTCTCAGAAGTCTCCCATAGACGGACCTATGACGACGCCAGCAATGGCACTGTCCCTCGTGTTCTCCATCGATGTGTTTGCGGCTGTCTTCCGATCCGTATTCCTTCGTAAGGCTGTTTTTTCTCCTTTTCATATTACACGAACATGGAAGCGAGGCGATGCTCCGAAGGATGCCCATGTGCTCCGTTCATGATGCTCTTATGCCGTGCACGAAAAACGAAGGATGCAGAAGACGATGGATATTAGAACATTGGAATATAAATCAGCCATCACCTTCTCTCCTGTATGAACCATTTATTTTTTTCTCATATCCATTCTCGACCGGGCCACATCACTTTACTTTTTATACTTAATCGACTTACCTAACAACATGAAGTGTCTCGCTTCGTTTTTCTTTCTGGCTACTGCCAGCCTGCTCGCCGGCTGCGTGGCCGCCGTACCCACGCCCGTAGAGCTGGCCCCCCGCTGCGGCACCACCTACTACCCGACCATCCTGCAGCAGTTGTCGGAGAGCAGCCCCGACACGGTGGGCCCCAACCGGGCCGCCACCGACGGCGATTTCTACGTCGGCCAGACGGTGACCAACGGAGGTGCGTCCCAATGATAGATCTGGTAACCCGTATTGCTTGCTCCCTTGCCTTTTGCTAACCAGCGAAGTCGTCTCCGGCCGCACATACCAGCTCGTCGGCTTCCAGGGCATCGCCCCCGGCTCCTACGGCTGCCAGCTTGTCTTCTCCTTGCCGGCCAGCTACCCCATTGCCACTGGGGGCGCTCCGACGGCGCCCCCGCTCAACGTCACCACCGTGCTGCGCGGCAACCCGGCCGCGATCGCGTACCCCAACACGTTCAGTTTCAACGCGTTTCCGGCGCAGCTCGCTCCGGGGCCGGGCCTCTTTGGTACGGTGGTGCCGACCGTGGGGGGCACTGCCGTGATCAATAGCGAGAGCTGCGACCCGAACCTGGCGTTCGTCTTCAGCGTTGCCGGATGGACGTCGCAGACCGCGAGCTTGGCCTTTGCAGAGTCCCATGCTGCCGGCAGCCCGGTGGCGGGTGTGTACTTGACGGCGAACTGCTGAGTGTTAACAGCCCTATATTTTGTCTTTTTTTATCTTCGGATAACTTTATTACTGGCTGTTTACGTATGGGTCTTTATTTATAGGCATCCTATGGGACGGTTCATTGCATCCTCTGTTCACACAATGTTTTCTTAACCACATTACTTTATTACTTGTGTATTGTATAAACGAATGAACTGGAATAGTGTCATTTTTCTTTATATGAACAAGACTCCGGCCGTAAAAATACATTTAAGTTTGCGCACACAACGCCATCATACCATTTATTTAGCAGCAAAGGTAGAGTTCAATGCACCAATCTGCAACGGTTAGTAAACTGTCGCATTTGATTGATATTGGGGTGGTTATGTTTAGTATTCTTACCTTGATGTTGGAGTAGATGACCGAGGCGTCCGGGTGGGCGCCCTCCACCGTCTTCGGTGCGCCGGCGTCGGGGTCGCAGCGGCCCCGGGCCACACCGGGATCGGTGGTCGGCGACGTGGTCGGGAAATGGCTGTCCAGCCAGTTCATAGAAACGGCACTGCATACGTTAATACTTCGTCGTAACGGAGTAAATAAGAAGAAAAATAAAAAAATAAAAAAAAATGCAGTCAGGAAAAATAAACACAAAAAAACATACTGGTCATCCCAGACGCTGAGCACCAGCACCATGTTCTGCAGCGACTTGCCCATGCCCGCCAGGCCGCCCACCGTCGCGAAGTAGTTGGTGTCGTTGAACGCCGCCTTTTGCTGCTGGCAGAAGCCGTCCGTGATGTAGTTGACCGGGTCGATGCCGGGCACGGCCGCCGCCGCGTTGCCGATGACGGTGCCGCCCTGCACGTAGAACCGGTTGATGCGCGCCAGCGTGCCGGCCGCCGTGTTGTCGTCGGTCAGAAACTGCGTCACCACCGTAAAGGGCTTGCTCGTGTCGACCGTCTTGCCGGTGCCGTAAAAGTCCGGGTCGCCGAGCCGGAAGGCGTTGAAGTCGCAGCCGTCCGGGTCGCACAGGCCCGCGTGGCGGTTGGCGTCGCCGACGCCGCAGTCCGTCTCCGTCTCGCAGCGCGTCTGGGTGCTGACCTTGCACGGGTGCGGCGTGTAGGCCGCCGCGTCGAGGTTGGCCTCCCAGATGTCCATCTCGGCGCAGCACGAGCCGTACTTGCCCGTGCCCGTGTCGCCGCCGCTGTCGGCCGCCCAGCCGTCGACGTTGGCCTCGCCGTTGATGAACTTGAGGTCGCGCGGGCACTGGCTGTCGCAGTAGCCCGTGCCGTAGGCGGCGCCGGCCTTGTTGCCGGGGTACGTGCTGAGGCCGCCGTCGGGCAGCATCTCGCTGAAGTAGACGGCGCCGTTGAGGCCGCAGGGCAGGTTGCTGACGTCGACGTCAAAGGTGAACTCCTGGTTGAGCAGGTTGAACGTGCGGTAGGTCTTGTCGTCGTCGGCCAGGAGGTAGAGGCGGGAGCCGACGTTGGCGCCGTTTTCGTTCTTGGTGACAAACTTGAGCTGGAGGGCGCCGTCGGACGGGGTGGTGACGCCGTAGGTGGCCGCGTAGTCGGCGCCGTCGACGGCGCAGTTGGCGGCGCAGGTCTTGCTGTCGGGGCAGGCCGACGTGTTCCAGGCGGCGCCGTCGTAGCAGTTGGTGTAGCCGCTGGTGACGTGGGTCCAGCGCCAGTTGGCGTCGAGGACGGCGGCGGTGTTCTCCTTAGTGCAGCCGGCGGCGGTGCAGGACTGGATGGGCAAGGCCGGGTGCTTCTCGGCAGTCTGGGTGCCGATCTGCTGGCCGCGGGCCGTGGCGGCCGTCAAGGCAAGGGCCGCGAGTGAGCGGTACATGGTGATGGGGCGAAGGAGACGCTGTGGAAACAAGGAAGACCGAGAAAACGAAAACCACAAAAGACCCGAAACGATACCAATGTGCGTACAGAAATGAGTGAACTGAGATGAGCAACCGTTCTATTCAGCTTGCGGATGACGGGGAGCATTTGGTTCTTTAATACCTCGTCGAGACGCAACATGTCGTGGTTCTTTTTTTACCCCATTGTTCGTATTCTTTTATTCAGGAGTCTCCGGAGGCATATGGCAATCTAAATGCCTCCATATGGCGGACGACATCGTCCCTGGCATGCCCAAGATGGTAATGGGCTTCCGTCCAAGGAGGTTAGGACCAAAAATCGTCGTGACGGAGGGCAAGAGTCACGTTCACACTCTGTAAGCCTCTCCGGCCTAGATAGATCGCTTGCAACATTTCTCGGAAGCCGCCGTCTCGGCAATGATTCATTTATTTAATTGCAGCCATTGCGTACGCACGATGTCCTCTTGAGAGCAGAGAGAGCATCATCGCATTGTCGACCTGATGAACGCCTGCGGAGCCGCATTACCTTGTAAGTGATTTTTCCCCAAAACGGGCGCGGTGGCAAGCATTGTCCTCATATAAAAAAGACGGCATGGTGGAAATCAATAATCTCTGTGTTGTTCACTAAATGAGCCGCCATTTGGCGGTCGTGTATCTGAAACCGGCGCACGGTAGAGGCGGCTCCTTTTACGGTACCATGAACACAAAATGCGGTACCAGTTCATCCGGCACAAAGCATTACCGGGAACTTGGCATATGATATAATACTTACTTTAAAAAGGGAGGCAATGCTCGTTACCACACCCAAGGGGAGGCTGTTGCGCCGGGGATGGTGGCCCAAAAAGGTGACAAACAGCAACAAAAAGGGGTGTGCTCCGACCCTTACGATTGATTAATACCAAGCCAGCCGGCTCTGCTTGACTCTGTAAATGATTACTTCTTTACGGAGCACCGAATTGACAAAGGGTTCAAAAAAAATATGCATAGCCAGATAATGATTCATACGGCAACATCAATTTGCCGTTGCCCTCTAATGCTGTTTTGTTTGATTCTATTGTAAACCATTCCCAATACAAATCCAAATACTCTAGGGAAATAAAAATAAAAATAAAAAACAAACTCCCTTTCCCCCTTTTCACGCCTTGGCCGGCACGATGAGCGTGTTGGAAATCTCGAGCGTCGTGCGCACCACGTTGTTGCTCTTCCGCTCGACATTCATGACGCGCACCGCCGTCAGGTCCCGCACAATCCAGTCGGGCCCGGCGTCGATCACCTCGCGGGCCGTGTGGCTCGTCAGCAGGCCCAGCACCTTGCATCCGGCCGCCTTTCCGGCCCGGATGCCGGCGGGCGCGTCCTCCAGAACGAGCACCGAGTCCGCGTCCGTGGGGCGCACGGGGTGGTCGACGGGCTGGCCCGCGCAGGCCTTCGGGTCACCGGGCCCGTCGTTGCGCGCCAGCGACCGCAGGCCCATCTGGTAGCACGTCGGATCGGGCTTGCCGACGGCCACGGACTCGGCCGAGACGAAGTAGGCGGGCATCGGCAGGCCCAGCGCCTTGAGCCAGCCGGCCACGAGCTGCTTGGTGCCCGACGTGACGATGAGCCAGGGCACGTGGTGCTTCTCGAGCGCGGCGAGCAGGGCGCGGGAACCCGGGATCTCCTGGACGTCCCCCGCGTACAGCCGGGGCATGCGGGCCTCCATTTCGCACACGTCTTGGTGATAATGTTAGTGTTTTCGGCAGACTGGAAAGGCTGGTCTCAAAAAAAGGCATTCTCAGTTACGCACACTCCCAGTTGGCCTTCTCCGGGCAGACGATCTTGAGGATGTCAATGCTGCGCCGGCCGTGTGCGCTCAGCAGAATGACCTCCGGGTCGACGCCGATCTCCTCACCCACGCTGCGCAGATGGTTAGCAACGGCATGGTCAATGGTCTCTTGCCCATGTCCCCTAACATCCCCTGGTCTAGTCTTGGGGAGGGGGAGGAGAGGAAACAAACTGTGTCCAGTGTTTTTCAACGACACCGGTCGAATCGATGATGGTGCCGTCCATGTCGAACAGAAAGCCGTCAAACGTCACCTGAATCGGAGGGCCCGTGAAGGACAGCTCGCTGTCCGGCAGGTCAGCACCGAGTCCATCCTTGGTAAGCATGGTGTTGTTGTCCGCGTATGTGCATGTATATTTATTGTTGTTGTGGTGATGGTGATGTTGATGTTGACGGAGGAGCTACACCCATCTATTCTTTTTTTTTTCCTCTTTCACGACAGAACCCAACAAAAAATCAATAATAAACGCAGAAACAGAAAAGTAAAACACAAAAATGGGGAGCTCAATGCTTTCGGCTTGTTGTGAAGGCCCGCCTCTCAAGCTCCGAAGTTACGGAGTAGAGATGTAATAATACTCCCTACGGTACGCCGAATAGGAGCTAATAAAACGGAACCAAACCGTCCTACACCTCACCCCAGTTTCACTGACCGTTTTGCTCCGTTTCCCTCCTTCCTGGCCGCGCTCTCTCCTTCTGTCTCCCTATTTTCTCGTCCATCTGTGTCAGCGAACAGGCCCTTGTCTCTAAAACTAGGCCAAGATACAGGAACCGTTGAAGTCATATAAGCGGATTCGTTGGGTTTTTGCTTGCTTGTCTGCGATATAATCGGTTGCTTGTCATACAAACGAAACGCCGTTTTAACGTCTCTTTTCCGTTCCGTTTTGCTCTTATGGAGATTACTGAGAAAGGAAGGAGGCACTGCGGATGGTACGAAAATGGATCCCGGCGACCTTTGACAACGCACCGGCGCTAGAGAATTCAAGCCGTATTGCCACCGTATTGCGGAGTATACAAGAGGAGTATTCCCGTCCAAGGAACGGAAAATTTACGGTGAAATACGGAGTACGAGTAGCTGTGCGCTAGCGCTCTTATCGATAAAAAACGGTGTAGGTTCTGCCGTGCAAATTGTGGGGCTAGAGGGGAAGGCGGTGTAATTTTTTTTGTGCTACCAAAAAAAAAGTCCTGGTTTTGTGAAGCCGTAGAGAAGGACGAATTCACGTTCTCCCATATCCATCACCGCCAATTCCACACACATTTCCTGTCACAATGGCCGGCACGATCAACAAACCAAGAAGTGAGTTTATTTATTCGTTAATAGATTAAAATAAAAACTTCTGCTAACTGCTTTTAGAGCCCACGTCTAAGCGGCAACCCGTTCGCCTGCGGCACAGGATCGAAAAGGCGGCCGCCGCAAAACAGCGAAAACTGCGCAAGCAAGGCAAGCAGAACCCAGAATGGCGGTCGAAGCTGAAGAAGGACCCGGGCATCCCCAACCTGTTCCCGTACAAAGAGAAGCTGCTGCACCAAATTGAGGAGACGCGCATCCGGAAACAAGAAGAAGCGCAGCGGAGGCGGGAGCTGGCCAAGGCGAACAAGACAGGTACAGCCTCGGAGGCTGCTGCCGAGGGGGGCGATGACGACATGCTCGAGGATGAGGAAAACGAGGAGGATGTCGACGGTGAGGGTGACGGGGGCATGGACGTGGAAGAGGGCGGTGACGACGACGACGACGACGACGACGAAGAGGTCGATGAGTCCAACCCCATGGCGGCCTTGATTGCGAGCGCACGCCGGGCAGCCAAAGAGCACGGCGCCGGGCGGCGGCGGAAGGGTGCAGGCGGCGACGACGACGGCGACAGCATGGACGAGGACGCGTACGACGACGAGGAAGAGGACGACCACGACGACGAGGACGAGAACAACGTCATTCCCGTGTCCGGCGGCGCCACCTCGCGCAAGGCCTACGACAAGGTCTTCAAATCCGTCGTCGAGCAGGCCGACGTCGTGCTGTACGTGCTCGACGCCCGCGATCCCGAAGGCACGCGGTCGCGCGACGTCGAGCAGGCCGTCCTGGCCAGCAGCGGCAAGCGCCTGATTCTGGTGCTCAACAAGGTCGACCTCGTGCCGCCGCCCGTCCTGCGCGCCTGGCTGCAGCACCTGCGCAACGTCTTCCCCACGCTGCCGCTGCGCGCCGCCGGTGCCGCCGCCCAGGCCACCACCTTCCACCACCACCGCGACCTCAGCGCGGCGGCGACGAGCGCCGCCCTGTTCCGCGCGCTCAAGGCGTTTGCCGCCAGCCGCAACCTGAAGCGGGCCGTGTCCGTCGGCGTCATCGGCTACCCCAACGTGGGCAAGTCGTCGGTGATCAACGCGCTGCTGGGCCGGCTCAGCGGCAACGGCGGCGGCGGCGGCGGTCGCCAAATGCAGCGCGCGGCCTGCCCGGCCGGCGCCGAGGCCGGCGTCACGACGGCGATCCGCGCCGTCAAGATCGACAGCAAGCTGACGCTGCTCGACTCGCCCGGGATCGTGTTCCCCTCCGAGCGGGGGGCGGCGAGCAGCTTCAAGACCACGGCCGACTACCACGCCCACCTGATTCTGCTCAATGCGGTGCCGCCCAAGCTGATCGCGGACCCCGTGCCGGCGCTGCTGCTGCGGCGGCTGGCAGCGGCACCGGCGGTTGCGTCCAGCGGCGGTGCTTCGACCGGTGCCGCTGCTGCTGCCACTGCTGGCTCCCGGTTGCAGGCGCTGACGGACCTATACGACCTGCCGCCGCTGCTGACGAGCCGCGACACGGGCGACCTGACGACGGACTTCCTGGTGCAGGTGGCGCGGAAGCGCGGCCGGCTGGGTCGCGGCGGCGTGCCCAACCTGCACGCGGCGGCCATGACGGTGATCACGGACTGGCGGGACGGGCGCATCCCCGGCTGGGTGGAGGCACCGGCTGCCGCGGTGACGTCGGCGGCGGTGGCAGCAGCAGCAGCAGCAAACAAGGGCGCGGCTGCGGACACTGACATGGCGGACGCCAGCGGTGCGCCGCCGGTCG
Organism: Niveomyces insectorum RCEF 264; assembly: GCA_001636815.1. Lineage (NCBI taxonomy): Eukaryota > Fungi > Ascomycota > Sordariomycetes > Hypocreales > Cordycipitaceae > Niveomyces > Niveomyces insectorum. Next base: position 1,403,354 of record AZHD01000008.1, on the reverse strand, counting down.
CGGCTCCAACAGTCGTGGTAGACCAGAAACAAATCGTAACGGAGTGGGCCAAGGAGTTCAAGCTAGATGGTCTATGGGGTGACGACGACACGACGGAGGCATGAAGGAACGAACGGAAGATGGAAGTGAGCCCTACTGGCGTTTGTTCCAGCTCGGTCTTCTTGCTTTTTCGCTTTCTTCATGGTTTTTACGTCACGACGCATTTCGGTTTTTCTTAGATTTTGCTTTTCATACGGCGTTCTAAGAGAAAAACACAAAAGATTCCTTTTTGTCGGTATGAGAACGTTGGCAACTCGTGTGTTTTGTTACCGCCTGCTCTTTGACGTGTGGACGCTGAAAGCGTGCCGTTGATCTTTCACAGAACTCGCCACAGCCCGTCATTGGCCAATGTTGTATCACTTTCTAGGCCGAGCCTATTCGCTAAATTGTGGGGGAGTTGCATGCCACTGGGCAGCCCCGCCACAGCTTCCTTGCTCCCCCGTCTGTTGAGCCGAAACAAAGCGAAGGCATCGCCAACTGCGGTCACTTGGCCCTTATCATGGCAGGAGCGAATGCCACCTGAAAGAGAAGCCTCGCAAAGCGAACATCGGAGAGTGAGACGTAACTTATTTTTTAGTGCTCGTAGACCGTCTTAGTCTATTCAACACTTCGATTGCTCCTTCTTGTTTTCTACTTTGTTCCTTCCTTCCGTCCAACCTGTTCGACGCTCCATTCGTTGGATCTCCGTTTTCCTCACGTCTTTGGCGATCACCCTACTCCAACGCAATCAACACATTTTTTTGTCGCCATAGGTTTCTCTTCACCATGGCGACAAGACGACTCAGCCGCGCTTCGAATTTGCGGCCGCTCTGCACGGCAGCACCGCGTCGGGTCCAACAGCACCACCTGCTGTCCGAGCCGTGCCTCTCCGGGAGGGCACGGCCTCAGATCCGGATGTCGTCGATGGCCGCGTTCAAGCCGCCGAGCGTGGCCAACGAGCCAAACGTGCGTTGTCACCCAAGTAAATCATGCTGGGGAGACTGGTTCTGTGCTTCCATAATCAGCTAACACTGTCGACACACAGCATACCTACGCCAAAGGCTCTGCGCAGCGGGCCGGCCTCACGGCCGCAATCGACGCCCTCCAAGCCCAGGGCCCCCTAGACGTGCCGCTGATGGTCGGCGGCAAGGAGGTCCGCACGGCCTCTACAGGCCAGCAGCGGAACCCCGCCAACCACCGCTCCGTCGTCGCCACCTACGCGCAGGCCGGCGACGCCGAGGTCCGCGCGGCCATCGAGTCCGCCCTCGCCGCCCAGGCCGACTGGGCCGCCACGCCGTTTGCCGACCGCGCGGCCATTTTTTTGAAGGCAGCCGACCTGATCTCGACAAAGTACCGCTACCCGCTGATGGCCGCGACCATGCTGGGCCAGGGCAAGAACGCGTGGCAGGCCGAGATCGACGCCGCCGCCGAGCTGTGCGATTTCCTGCGCTTCAACGTCCACTACGCCGAGCAGCTCTACGCCCAGCAGCCGCAGCACCACGCGCGCGGCGTCTGGAACCGCACCGAGTACCGCCCGCTCGAAGGGTTTGTGTACGCCGTCAGCCCGTTCAACTTTACGGCCATTGGCGGCAACCTGGTCGCCGCGCCCGCGCTGCTGGGCAACGTCGTCGTGTGGAAGCCCTCCGACTCGGCCGTCGCGTCCAACTGGCTGCTCTACCGCATCCTGCTCGAGGCGGGCTTGCCGCCCAATGTGATCCAGTTCGTGCCGGGCCCCGCGCCCGCCGTCACCAAGACCGTGCTAGACCACCCGCACTTCGCCGGCCTGCACTTCACCGGCAGCACGGCCGTGTTCCGGCAGCTGTGGGGCGCCATCGGCGCGGGCACGGCCGCGGGCCGCTACGGCAGCTACCCGCGTGTTGTGGGCGAGACGGGCGGCAAGAATTTCCACCTTGTGCACGCCTCCGCCGACGTCGACAACGCCGTCGTGCAGACGGTGCGCGGCGCCTTTGAGTACCAGGGCCAGAAGTGCAGCGCGACCTCGCGCGTGTACGTGCCGGCGTCGCTGTGGCCGCGGTTCCGCGACCGGCTCGTCGCCGAGACGGCGGCCCTGAGCATGGGCCCGCCGACGGAGCCGCAGCACTTTGTGGGCCCCGTGATCCACGAGGCCGCCTTCCAGCGGCTCGCTGCCGTGCAGCAGGCGGCGGCGTTGGACGCGGGCCTCGAGCTCCTGGTGGGCGGCGGCAACGACGGCACGACGGGCTACTACGTGCAGCCGACCATCTACGCGACGCGGGACCCGGCGCACCCGCTGCTGGCGCGCGAGCTGTTCGGGCCCGTGCTCGTGGCGTGCGTGTACGACGACAAGGACGGGTCGTTGGACGCGTTTGCGGATGCGTGCGACGTGGTCAACGGGACGTCCCCCTACGGGCTGACGGGGTCCGTGTTCGCGGCGGGCCGAGGAGCGGCTGCGGCAGGCGGCGGGCAACTTTTACATCAACTGCAAGAGCACGGGCGCGGTAGTGGGCCAGCAGGCGTTTGGCGGCGGGCGGGCGAGCGGGACCAACGACAAGGCGGGCAGCCCGGCGCTGCTGCAGCGGTTCGTGAGCGTGCGGAGCATCAAGGAGGAGTTCGGGGCGACGACGACGGTGGGGTACCCGAGCAACGAGGTGTAGGGGGGGGATGAGGAAGAAGAGAAAGAAGACGGCTACAAATTAAAAGCGACGATTGGAAACGAGATATTTCCAGGTGAGGTAGAAAGTCTACGCAAAGAATCTTTGTAGATACTGGACTTTTATGATGCTGGTCTTTTTTGGCTGTGATCACGAATGGGATTTTGCCCCCTACTTTCTTCTTTTCTTCTGCCGTCCTAAGGTGTCCTAAATACTCCATCCTAGGGCGGTGCACCCAGAATTATGCCCAAATGTTCTCTCTGTCCCATATCCCATGCCGCTCGCGCCTGGACGACGGCTTCAAAAACCGCTGAAGTGCGTTCCAAATGCACACGCTCGATGGTCTACTTCGAGTCGTCTAGAAGATGAACAGCAATATACCGGAGAGCGGCATTCACGGCGGCATGGCCACTTGATTTGATCCCGGCTTACGAGTATGCATATGAGTACGTGATATGTAACAGGGTCTCTCCCACTATCATCTCTCGACTACAGCCCTCTTCCTCATGGTTAGTCTAGTGTAAAACTACCACTCCGTATATAACTTGGCATGATCTGGCACGGATACAGCCCAAAAGTTATTGAAGAACGACGAATCAGCTGCAGAAACAGCAGCAGCACCATCATCATCGTTCATTGTCATCTCATGCCTGGTCGCCCTCCTCTCGTGTGCGCTCTTCCCCGGCCAGGTTTAGTTTGTTGCAGATCCTTGTCAGACGAAGAATACAATCCATTACGGAGCATAAAAAAAAAAAAAAGAAAAAGAAAAACGGCCGTCTGGCAGGCCTTCTCGCCAACAATTTCGCCTGCCGCAGATGTCGCCCACGTGCCTCGCTTCCCTCCCCTTCTTCCCCCCTTCCCCTCGTACAAGGCATTCTCGACGACGGCCCAGGGTCTTGGGACACACGGTCTGGCGTGCGTGTTATGAAAGAATAACTCTCTCGTCGCTGCCCAATCGATGGCCGTCTTTGCCATTGTGGAGGAAGGGAGTGGTCGTCAGTGGACAAGACGGACGCGAACGACATCGAAAAAAGATCGCTACATTCTTGACACTGATGATCTTTCTGCTTTTCATTTTCCCTTTCCGTTTTGTTTTCTTTTGACTTGTGTTATTTTTATAACAATTTTATAACAATTTCATGTTTTTTTCTTTCTTTTTTTTTTCTGGCCAACATGTCCCTCCCGTGTATCACTCGTATGAAGGGATATGTAATAAGACACTGTAAAACAGACGAATCGCCCAAAGCCGGAAGCTGATGGGAGCTTACTCCCGCTCGTAGTGAGCAAGTCCAGCTTTCCTCACCAACGAGCACGGACCAAACCCGGCTTTTCCAGCCAGTTTCGATCGCCCGCCCAGCTCGCGTGCTCCCTTCCGGGCACAAACGTGCGTTCGTGCGGCGCGGGGATTGGTCTGTTTTCCGGGGCGATGGCTTCACAAACCCATTTGGCTCCCCCCCCTTCCTCCGTTTCGTGAAGACCCCAGGCACGCGCACGAGGGCAGCCTTCGGCGTTTTTGCTGCTGAAGTGCTTCTGTGAAAACTGTATGAGTTGCATAGAATTCGTAAACCCTTCAGGGCGAGTTTGTTCTCACACGCCTGAATGGCTTCTGAGGACAATACTTTCTAGGCATTCTCACGACACACCGGCCAGCCCACGCACGAAGTCGACTGTGGTGAACCAAGGATCGTTCGCCTATGTTCTATTTGGTTGTTCTGTAGCAGCATTGAGTTATCGCCCCGGTTGTCGATTCGTTCGTTCTCGTGCCCGCCCGTTCGACGTTCCAGCCGCTTCACTCGTGCTACCGAATTTGGATCATTCGTCTCCTTCATTTTTTTAAATTTATATTTTTACTCGAGCTGTTCTCGGTTTTTTTTTGTTTTACTTTTTTTATTTAATTTTTTTCCCATCGTCACCTTTGATATCCCCCAATAGGTGATACCCCCGTGGCTTTACCCGGAGCCGCCAGCAATCAAGCGGATGTAGAACCCTTTTGACTTTTCTAGCTATTTTTCGTTCCTCCCTTACTTTTCCTTTCTTTCAGTTGAATCGGATCCTTTGCTCGACAGCTTTCCCGAGGCTGGACGCTGCTCTCCGGTGCTGATCACATCTGCATCCCGCTGCCCTTCTTTCCTCCCAACGACCTCGAATCGTCCGTCGTTGTTACACCAATATACGTCTCATATATATATACGCCGACCTTCGTCTTTGTCGTCCTTCTGCATTGCAGCCGATCCCCTCTCGCAACCCACCGAACAGCAGCACCAGCACCAATGCCGCGTGCCACCTTCCCGCCCACGCCGGCGCCGTCCACCGACATTGCCGGCCAGGACGGCGCGAAGCAGCTAGCCACCCTGCACACGGCCTTTGAGCTGCCGCCGCCCGCCCTAGCTGCGGGTGGTGGTGCAGCAGCAGCAGCAAGCGACCAAACGAAAATCCGCACCGACGTCCCTATGTTGTCGCCGCCGCTCGCGGCCTCCTCCCAACTCTCCTCCTCCCAACTCTCCTCCTCCCAACCCTCTCCGCCGTCCATCCTCACCGCAAAACCTGCCTACCCCGTGCAGGCCGCCGAGACGGTCAAGTCGCGCCGGCGCGTGGCGGCCGTCCAAGCACAGACGGCGGTGGCGACGGCAGCAGCAGCAGCAGCGGCAACAACGACTACTACGGCCAGCCCGGCCAAAGACGCCTTCGCCCTGCCGCCGCCGCCGACACGCTCCCGCAAGATCATCCAGATGAAGCCGCGTACGACCGCCACCAAGGCCCAGCCAGATCCAGCCCAGTCTGCCACACCGACAACGGGAAGTGGGAGAAGCACCGGAAAAGGGAAGAATGCTGCCACAGCAGCAGCCGCTTTGGCAGCAGCGGAAACTACAATGCCTACCACAGCACCGACTGCTGCGACTACAGCAACAGCAACAACAGGCAAACGGAAACCGCCGTCGGCGGCGAGCGCCGCGGGCCGTAAGATCGCCCGCAAGACGGCCCACAGCCTGATTGAGCGGCGGCGGCGGTCCAAGATGAATGAGGAGTTTTCCGTGCTCAAGAACATGATCCCGGCGTGCACGGGGGAGATGCACAAGCTGGCAATTTTGCAGGTGCGTTGACGGTGGGGAATAAAAGTAAAAACGTAGGGGGTCGAGCTAATTTCAAAAACAGGCCTCGATCGAGTATGTCCGCTACCTAGAGGACTGCGTGGCTACGCTCAAGGCGCAGCGCGTGAGCGAGCAGCAACGTGATCAACAACAACAACAACAACAACAACAACATTCCCTACCACCACAGCAACACTATCCCCCTTCCTCACCGAGCAACGACAGCGGCCTTCCTACGCCGTCCGGCAAGAACCAGTACCATCCAGATCAACCACATCCGACGACCTACGCCGACGATCCGCAGTCGCCCGATGTGGTGATGACGGGCACGGACGACGTCGACGCGGACGATGCCGGGGATATGGAGGAGGAGGAGGAGGAGGAAGACGACGACGACGGTGCTAGTGGCGAGGACGGAGAAGGAATGACGGACCGCAGCCACAACGAGCCCACCTCCCCGGCGTTGACGGCCCCACGGCGCGCGTCCGCCTCGACGGCGTCCCACCACTACCCGTCCATGTCGCCTGCATTGCTTCCCCAGGACGCCCCCAGCCGTAACCGGCGGCAAAGACAGCCGCAGCAACAGCCGCAGCAGCAACAACCACCATCACAGCACCGCCACAACTCCCACTCCTCCACCGTCTCGTCCTCCCGCTACTCGCCGTCGTTTTCGGCTACCGCAGCCGCCGCGGCCGCCGCTGCCGCCGCTGCCGACCACCATCGCCACTACAGCTACAGCAGCGGCGCCATGACCGCCTCGGCCCAGACGTCGCCGGCGTTGGGGCCGCAGGCGTCGTCCGCCTACGCGGCACCCGCGTATCTGTACGGCGCCATCGGCGGCCACAGCGGCCACAGTACCGCCGCCTCCGTGGCCGGGTCGCTGTCGTCGGCGCAGACCAGCCCGGCCTTGCTGCCGCAGGCCGAGGACGTGGACCACGAGGCGACGGCGGCGCTCCTGATGCTGAACAGCGACCGGCGGGGGACCAAAGGGTTGGTGGCGGGTGAGGCCGACAAGGGCAGCACCGCCGGCGCCGGCTCCGGACCCGGATCCGCTTCCGCTTCTGCGTCCGGCACGGACGGCACAAAAAACAACGCCGCCGGACGGGGCATGAGCGTGCGGGATTTGCTGAGCACGTGAACGCGAGATGCGGGCAGGTATTGCGAGAATCACACGAGGGCAGAACACTTGGTAACGGAAAGCATGCTGTTACCAGCGAAGGTATAGAAGAACGGGGACATTATTATTTGCATCGCGGCCCAAGCGTCCTATAGCGAGGCGCAGGACATATGTAGATTATGGTTGCAAGGAGGGAAAGGTAGGAGGGACATGGCGTAAAAAAAATGAAGATACAATTGAAGCGATACAATTAAAGGGATACAATAGATACGGGGAAGGGTTCGTGCCTTGTTTTCCATCTTATTTGGACTGCTTGGTTCGACTTCGTTGCACGGTTCAATGAAGCAGAAGGAAGAAACAACAGAAACGTCGTTTGGGGATTTTGCAGATGGTTCGACCATGGGACGAGTTGCACAGACGCTGTGTTTCGGTAAACCGGTTGGAGAGCAATAGAAGGAGGCCCTGGACGGAACAAAAAAAACAGAATATAGACAGGAGAACAAAAAGAAATGGGGTTTTCTTCCCAAGATGCCGCCGCGCGCTGATCCTGTTTCAGCTTCAGAATTCGATCGTACGAGGGAAAGGTCAACAGAAGCAGAAGTGGCATCGATTATTTTGCGTTAAACGGAGTTGACTCCATTAGAAATATATAAAAGAGCGTATCACAGAAACAAGCAGCTATAGACGTTGGATGATATAAATGACGAAAAACAGGTTTTCGACAGTCAAGTGTTGGACGGTCACCTTTTGTTTCTCCATTTTTTGGTCAGCTTTTTCCCTGTTTTTCTGGATCGTCCTTCAAGTGCTCGCTGTAGGTACACACACGCGCTCGATAGTGCGCGACGTGATTGTTTTCTGTAATTATTTTGTTCTTCTTCTTTATATCATTGCTACAGGCTGGCAATTTATTTTTATCTACCAGTCCCATTTTCGCGCGTTCTTTTTTTTTTTTTTTTTTTTTTGGTTATATGCGGCCTTGAGACCACGAAATCAAACACACCCATTGCGAGCCACGGAGTCCTCTACGTCATCATGCCGCTCAGCGTCGTCGTTCGCGACGGGAGTTACAACGACCGGTCCAACCGGGCTACGCCGACCGCGTCTACGTTTGCGCTGCGGCGCGGCAGCAACGACGACCGCGCCGGCCACGGCAACAACGAGACCACGACCACAGCCACCAACACCGACAACGCGGCGGGCTACAGCTTCGCCGACTACGACGAGGGCGACATCTTCGACGCGCTGCTCGAGGACCTGCCGACGCCGGTGCCCCGTCCGCCGGCCGTCCCCGTCGCCGACGGCGTGGGGCCTACCGGTGCCGACACCGACGCCGCTTCCGCGGACTCGTCGACCTCCTCCGCCGCCGCCGAAACCGAGTTGGACGCTCGGTCTTCGCTCAGCTCCGCCCGCAGCCGCACCCACCCCAGCGACACCAGCGCCACCAGCGCCACCAGCGCCACCAGCGTCAGCGGCGTCAGCGAGAACGACCTGCCGCGGTACAAGCCCGACGACGCCGTGCGCGCCGCCCTCAACAACGCCCGCCGCCGCCAGCGGCGTCCGCGACGGCGGAACCACCGCCGCGGCGCACCCTCTGTGACGAGCTCGGACGCGGGTTACACGGCGGCTCCGCGACTGGCGAGGACGAAGCTGTTCCACGGCCCAGCGCCGAGCAAGGGTGCCAAGGCCCCGGCAACGACCACCGCAAAAGCGACATCCGCAGCAGCACCAGCAACAACAGCAACAGAGAAGACGGCGTCGCCCACCAAACGGCGCCGACGACGCCGGGCGTGTGCGCCCCGCCTCCAGATCGGTGTGGACCTCGACGTCGAGCTGCAGCTCAAAGCCAAAGTCCGCGGAGACATTTGTCTGACCCTGGTGTACGTGGCAAAAGCTCCCCCTCTCAAATACTCGTCTTCATATATGCTGACATCCTTGCACGACAGCCTCGAAGAAACAGAGAAGATGGCCCCCCGGCCGTCGCCAGAGATTCGGCGCAACGCCGCCGGCAACTTTGTCGCCTATGACGATTGGGAGGACGACGATGAAGACGAAGACGAAGACGAAGACGAAGACAAGGACGACGGCGTTGAGGAGATAGTCGAGGCAACAAAGGTGGACCGCATCGAGGTCCGGAGCGGCCTGGCGGCGGCCGGTCGCCGTCCCGACCGCCGTGAAATCTGCCACCTGCGCGTCGGCCGGCTCAACCTCAACCGCCGCTGGTGGGTGCCCGGGTACGAGGCGCTGAGCCAGATTCCGCCGCCCGTCGTCGCCGGCCTCGCGCTGACGATGCCGGTCGTCGGGTTTGCGGCCGGCATGGTGGCGGCGCAGTGGATGGGGTGGCGGTGACGGGCTGCATCCGGGCGGTGCCAAGGATACAGCGACGTGTTTGGAGACTGTAGAGCCATTCAGGAGAACATGATACCCAATAAAACCAAGCAAGAACAAAACATCATAAATGCGTGGACTTTGATTTTTGGGCTGTTGCTCCAGACCCGCTTAGCTATATATGTGCCCGTGCAAAAGTATAAATATGCACTTAAACAAAATCACGTGACCAATCTAGAAGCTAGCCTTGGCTCCCTAAAAAAAAAGCGAGGCGGACCTCGTCGCGATCCTCAACAAACCGTGCAGATTGCGACAGCAGTGCTTTTCTGGCGCTGATTTCTCACAACGCAGACGCGGCAGTTAGCATTTCTGGTCTCATTGAAGCATTTCTTTCGTTATCGTTTGTTTTCTTTTTTTTTGTCGTCTTTTTCTATTGTTTCTTTCCAACCGAAAGGTCGGTCCCAGCATCTCTTGACAGCATTTCCATCATCGACGACGCGCACAATCGCATCGTCAAACCCTCAGTCATGAACGGCACGCAGACTGCCGTCAACGGCCAGCATGGCACACCTCCGGTTGCACCGGCAGCCGCAGTTGCGAGTGCATGGAACGAGTACCGCAGCGCCGACGGACGCGTCTACTTTCACAACTCCGTGACGAATGTCACGCAATGGACGAAGCCGGAAGACATGATGACGCCTGTGGAGGTACGTGAAGAAAGTGTCCCTTTTTCCAGTTGTATTTTGGCTTTTTTTTTTTTTTTTTTGCTAACCCACACGAAAACCAGCGCGCTTTGCTGAAGCAGCCGTGGAAAGAGTACACGGCCGAGGGCGGCCGGAAGTATTGGCACAATACCGAGACGCAGCAGAGCTCGTGGGAGATGCCGGAGGCCTACAAGAAGGCCCTCGGCCTGGGATCGACCCCGACCACCCCAGCGTACGTGCATATTTCGATGATTTTGTTTTTTGGTGTCTTGGGTCAAAAGTTTGGGCATCAAAACCTAACAGTGGCAGAACGCCCGTCTCCATCCCGACCGGACCGGCTGCGCAGCGCGGCAACGAGGCAAGCTACGACAGCAACTACGCGCGCGACTACGCCTACGACTCTGCTCTTCCCGAATCCCGGCAGCTTGGGCCCGGCAGCGAACCCCCGGCCAACAAGCCCGTCTTCGTCCCGACCAACAGCGACAACACGCCCGAGTACGCCAACGCCGAGGAGGCCGAGGCCGCCTTTGTGAAGCTGCTGCGCCGCTGCGGCGTCCAGCCCGACTGGTCCTGGGAGGAGGCCCTGCGCGCCATCGTGCACGACCCGCAGTACCGCGCCATCCGCGACGCCAAAGAGCGCCGCGCCGTCTTCGACAAGTACTGCCACGACGTCGTCGCCCAGGACAAGGAGCGCGCCAAGGAGCGCCTGGCCAAGCTGCGCGCCGACTTTGCCGCCATGCTCCGGAGCCACCCGGAGATCCAGCACTACACCCACTGGCGCACCGCGCGGCCCATGATCGAGGGCGAGACCGTCTTCCGCGCCGCCAGCAGCGACCGCGAGCGCCGCCAGCTGTTCGAGGACTACGTCGACGACCTGCGCCGCGCCCACCGCGAGCAGCAGACCGCCACGCGCAAGAGCGCCATGGACGGCCTCATCGAGCTGCTGCCCCAGCTGCAGCTCGCGCCCTACACGCGCTGGGCCGACGCGCGGCCCGTCATCGAGGCCACGCCGCTCTTCCAGTCCGACGCCAAGTACCGCGCGCTCAGCAAGTTCGACGTGCTCACCGCCTTCCAGAACCACATGAAGGCGCGCGAGCGCGCCTTCAACGACGCGCGCCAGGCGGAGAAGACGGCCAAGTACCGCCAGGAGCGCAAGCACCGCGCCGCGTTCCTGGCCCTGCTCGGCGACCTTAGGCGGGCCAACCAGATCAAGGCTAGCAGCAAGTGGTCGCAGATTTTTCCGCTGCTCGAGCAGGACGAGCGCTACCGCGCCATGGTGGGCCAGAGCGGGTCCACGCCCCAGGAGCTGTTCTGGGACCTGGTCGACGAGGAGCAGCGGGCCCTGCGCGGCACGCGTAACGACGTCGACGACGTCCTTGATGTGAGTCTTTGTTTTGTGTGTTTTCTTTTCCTTTCGTCCCTTCTGTCTTCGACCGCTGACAACTCCAGGACAAACGCTTTGAAATTACACCCAAAACTACGTTCGAAAGTTTCTTTGCCGTGATGAAAGACGACCGCCGTACTGCTAACATTGACCGGGAAGTTCTCGCACTAATTTTTGAACGTGTAAGTTTTGTGGTCTGTTGGGAGGAGGAAGAACATCATCATCAGAAGACGAAGAAGAAGAAGAAGAAGAAGCTAACTGCCTGTAGCTGCAAGAAAAGAAGAAGGAAAAGCGCTCCGACGAAGACCGCCAGGCCGAACGCCAGCAGCGCCGCGCGCTGGACGATTTCCGTGCGTTCTTGAAGCGGGTGGACCCCCCGCTCACGCCCGCCGATACCTATGACAAGGTGAAGCCCCGTCTACAAAAGAGTGAAGAGTTTGTGGCGGTCACCTCGGACGAGGCACGCCAGGCCGCTTTTGACAAGTACATCCGCCGCCTGCGCGACAGAGAAGACGAGGCCGAACGGGACCGGGAGCGCCAGAAGCTGCGTCGCGAGCGCGAGCGAGACCGTGACCGTGACCGTGACCGCGACCGCGAACGCGAACGCGATCGAGGCAGAGATCGGGACCGCGACCGGGATCGGGATCGCGACCGGGACGAGCGGAGCACGTCACACCGCGATGCCCTGGCCGGTGAGCGGCCGCCGTCGCGGCGCCATGGCGGTGGCGGCTTGGGCGGGGCTCGGTTGGGCGGGCGTTCGCGGTCCCCCGAGGCCGACACGTACGAGGCCGATCGACGTCGGGCCATGACCGAGCGCGAGCGCAACTACCGCCGGTCGAGCGTAGCCGAAAGCCTTGGCGACAAAGACCGGGACAAGGACCGGGAGCGGGTACGGGAGCGCGAACGTGAGCGAGACCTGCGCGAGCGCGACCGTGACCGTGACCGTGATCGGCTGCGGGACCGGGACCGCGACCGCGACCGTGACCGTGGTGACCGACTTCGCGACCGGGACCACCTCCGTGATCGCGACCGCGACCGCCTCCGCGACGACGACGTATCGCTACCGCCCCGCCCGCCGCGCCGCGACGCCGTCGAGAGCCACTACGACCGCGAGCGCCGCGACCGCGAAGAGGAGCGCGAACGGCAGTACCGCCGGCGGCTGGCTGAGCGCAACCCGGACGAGCTCAACTACGGCGACGAGAAGCCGCCGTCGGTGCGCCGCCGTAGGGACGACGAGGACGCCGACCGGCGGGATTCGCGGGACTCCAAGGTACGATGGTTTTTCCCCTCTCTCCCCTGCCTTTGTCCATTGACTAGAAACTAACCATCCCCCCAGCGCCTACGACGCGATTCACCGCAGGAACGTACGCCGCAGCACGAGGCTCGCCGCAGCCGGGAGCCGCCGCCGTCGTCGGCGACGGTGGGGACGAGTGCGCCGTCGAGCGGGACCACACCCACGGCGGCAACGGCAACGGGAAAAGCGTCGTCTTCGTCGTCCAAACCCGGCGGCACGTCCACAACTGCTGCTGCTGCTGCTGCCGCCGCTGGCCAGGAGGACGCGGCCGTGCACAGCGGCAGCGAGGAGGGCGAGATCGAAGAAGACTAAGTGTTGTCGTTTGTTTTCTTTTCTCGAAAAAATAAGATTGCCGTACTTCTCCTTTCTGTGCAAGGGCGTTGACAAAAAGGCCGTGTTTCTGAGGACTTTCCTTCTTTATTTTTGCGACAGAACGAAACACGCCGCAGAAAAGCACGCGAAACCAGAACGGTTCGCAAAAGCACCAACCGACCTGCAAAGGGCTTTCCTTCATCTCGAATTTCACAGCAGAACGTCTCAAAAGTCAGCTCCGAACACTTTTTTTTTGCCTTCCCTTTACCTCTTTATTACTTGCTAGTACGTACGTAGTAGATCGCTTATTTCCTTTTCGTTTTGTGCTTCTTCTCTGCGTGTCCTTCTTGGGCATTCTTTTTTAATTGTTACTGTTTTATTTTCTTTCAGGGTTTCGTCGGGAGAAACTTCCGCAGCAGAAAGTAAGCGGCCCTTTTTTTATCCACCTTCTTCTTCCTTTGCGGTGTGTGCCTTCATATAGAAACAGGTCGATGCAATACGCATACCCGAAAACCGAGAACAGGGACGGAATAAGAAACCATTTCGTTTCTCTTTCAGAACAGTTTGATAAAAAAAGGCTTGGCAGAAATACATGATCGTACGTACGTATGCATAAGTGCAATGCACACCAATGGTGATTTGTGACTCGTTTGATTCATTTTGACAACGACAAGCGGCTCGCACGCCGCTCTGTCAAACTACATTGAAACCATCGCACGCACGTTGCGTCCGTCAAACACGCCTCGCCCAGCAAAGCGAAGCTCCAGGGAAAAAAATAAGAGTAGCTCATTTGTCTTCCCTGGAGCTTCCGACGGCAGTCATCCTTTCTTGGTCCGTTTCGCCCCTCAATCTACAACAACGTGGAAGGAGAAAGCAGCGCGTTTGAGAATCGACCCTCCTTCTTCTATGTTACTTGTAGGACCAGGCAAAACAGGGGATAGACTGCCGTCGCCAACGTTAGCCTTCTGGCTCGTCGTCATCGCCAGGGCCGTCGTCAGCACCGGTGCCGCTGCCTGTGCCGACACGGGTGGCGTTGCTGTTGCTGCTGCCGCTGATGCTCACGGTGCCGTGAGAACCGGCCGTCTGCGGATCGCTTGGGCCGCTGGTGTGGTTGTCGTCAGCACCGCCTGAGGTCGAGGCAGGTCGCGGGACGTGCAGCGGCGACGCCGCATGCAGCACCAACGAGCGCGGCGTATCGTGTAAAGTGCCCTCTGAGACGCCTTTCACAATGCTTTGCTGTTGTCTTCTTCCAAAAAGAACTGCGGAGATTGTTAGTATCAGCCGATAACTGGAGTCGAGGAGACAAAAACGAAAAAGAAAAAAAAATAAAAAAAAAATAAAACGTACGTAGTTGCCGCCGGCTTTCTGTTCCTGGTCGAGCTGCGAGTTCGCCTTGTTGATACGCGGGCGGTAGTTGGTCGGATCGCGGCGGAAGGTCACGTCGAGGTTCTTGAGGAACGTGTTGCAGCCCGTCAGCAGCGACTCCGGCGCGTTGGCGTGCGCACTGATGCCCGGCTGGCCGTCAAAAACAATGACACGGTCCGCGAGGTACGTCGCCATGATGAAGTCGTGCTCCACGATGAACGCCGTCTTCTTGGTGTGCATGATGAAGCGCTTGATGACGCGCGCGGCGATGATGCGCTGCTCCGAGTCGAGGTAGGCGGACGGCTCATCGATCAGGTAGATGTCGGCGGGCAGGCCCAGGGCCAGCACAATGGCCACGCGCTGCAGCTCACCGCCCGACAAATTCTTGACCTCCTGGTCGATGAAGTCGTCGAGTTTGAGCGGCTTGACCACGTCGGTCTGGAACTGCGGGGACAGGAACGCGGGGCGGATCTTCTTGAAGAAGAGCTGGCGCACGGTGCCGTCAAACTTGGGCGTGATGGTCTGCGGCTTCATGCTGATCTTCATCTCCGGCACGCGCCTCGTGCCGTCGGGCTTGAGCGCGCCCGCCAGCAGACGGCAGAACGTCGTCTTGCCCGTGCCGTTTTCACCCATGAGCACGAGAATCTCCGAGTCGGTAAAATCGCCGGCGTCAATGGCCAACTTGAAATTGCCCAGGGTCTTCTCCATCTTGGGGTAGTGGAACGCGCGCGACCGGTCGACAATGTATTCGTCCGCGCCTTCCGACAGCTTGAACGTCAACGACTCCTGGCGGAAACGCAGATTCTCGGTCGGGATGTGGCCGTCGAGGAAGATGTTGATGCCTTCGCGCACCGAATGCGGTAGCGTGACGACGCCGTAGACGGCCGGCTGGCCGTACAGGACGCAAATGTAGTCGGACAGGTAGTCGAGCACTGACAAATCGTGCTCGACGACAATGACATAGTCGTCGGAGCGCAGCAGCGAGCGGATCATGCGCGCCGCACTCAGACGCTGCTTGACGTCGAGATAGGATGACGGCTCGTCGAACATGTACACGTCGGCGTTCTGCACGCAGACGGTGCCAATGGCGAAACGCTGCAGCTCGCCGCCCGACAAATGGGTCACGTCGCGGTCGTAGATGTGGCGCAGTTCGAGGGTATCGATGACCTCGTCCAGGTTGTCCAGGGAGAGGCGGCTTTCGAGAAGAGCCTTGACCGACTTGTCGGGCACGCGGATGGCCTTGGGGATCTGATCAACGTACTGCGGCTTGACAATGGCCTTGAGATCGTCCTCGAGGAGTTTGGTGAAGTAGTCTAGCAAGTCAGCGAGTCGTCCGACTTGACGAGGAGTCGAACAAAAAAAGAAAATGAAGAGATCGAGGAGACATACTCTGCAACTCGGAACCGCGGAAATGCTTGATGACGTCCTCCCAGTCCGGGGGGTCGTCAAACCGGCCCAAGTTGGGCTTGAGCTTGCCGCTCAAAATCTTCAACGCCGTGCTCTTGCCAATGCCGTTGGTGCCCACCAAGCCCAAAACCTGGCCCGGGCGCGGCGTGGGCAGGCGATGCAGCTTGAAGCTATTGGCGGAATACCGGTGGGTAACCTGGGTCTCGAGGTTGGTGGGCAGGTTGATGATGGTGATGGCGCCGAAGGGGCACTTTTTCGGGCAGATACCGCAGCCAATGCACAGGCTCTCGGACAGAAAGGCAATCTTCGAATCGGGCGTCACCTCGATGCACAGCTTGCCGCTGCGGACGACGGGGCATGACTTTTTGCATTCTTGGCGGCATTTCTGAAAACGAGTCAGCCAAGTTCTGCGGCCTCTCCGCAGCTTCACAGCAGCCTCCCCGGAAGAGAATCCAACAACAAACATACCTTTGGTTTGCACTGTACGACATCAAAAACAAACCTCATGTTAGCGCCACTGTTTGCTCCCAACCTTGCCCGCGATATCGATGCTGCCCGACGGGTCTACACGCACCTTGTCACTGCTGACAATAGCCACACTGAGGCACAGTTAGCACACGTCCACACACGAAACAGCTCGATATACAACCATCGCCTCCATCATGCAGCACAACGTTTCATAGGAACCTACCGAGTGAGTTTGTCGGACATTTTGAAGAAGCAAAACTCGAGATGTCGCTGTTTTTGGCGGGGTAAGTTGGCGATAATCTGGGTACGATGTCCCCCGGAAAAGGAAAAAAAGGGAAAGACGAAAGAGGCACAAAACGAGAATGCAAACCACAACGAAATGTGCGCGGCTGTTCGCTGGTCAAAGGTGGTGGTTTGCAAAGGGTGAAGACAGAAAAAGAGGCAAAACAGGAATGATGTAAAAACTTTCCGTCGACGACAACGCACAGTATGAGTGCCTGCCTATTTTTTTTTTTTTTTTCTGTGGTGAGAAAAAAGGGCAATCGCGCTAGGGCGTGTGCGGGGCAGCCTGCCGCAAGCGATCTCCCACTGCAAAAACGAGTCATCTTGATTTTGGCGCAAGTGATAGGCTGTTGCCATATGACGGCGTAATACCGTCTTGCTGCCGGGCGGCTCGCCGCTTGAATTATTATCCGGGCCGCTGTCCCTTTACGGCGACGTTGTTGTCTGTTCCTTCTGTTTTGGGATTGAAGTGCAGTGAAGAGTGAAGTGCCATTCAGGAATGCCTATTGAAAGGCCTTTCTTTTGCGTCCACAATAGGCAACACTTCCTTCCTATTCTGCTTGACAGCTCCCGGATCTACACGTGATTCTATTCTCAGAAAGGCTCCATTCAGCATCTATTGAGGAATCGAGGAAATTTAGACAGACAATAGATTCCAAAAATGAATAGAATATCAACAGTGTCATATACACGAAGGAACAAGTGCGAGTTGGCTATTTAGAAGAAAAGGCTGGGCTGGGAAGAACAGCGGCCAACGCCTGTAAGCTGCCGCTATAATTTCTCTTTTAACTGCCTGGCTAGGCTAGGCTACCGACCCAGAGCCATCCATCGCACCTGCCGTGGCTTTTCTTCAGCGCTCTTACAGGGGTGGAACTTTATTATATAAGCACAAAGTCTGTCCGTGATTGGGTAGGTTGCCCGGAATTGGCGGTGGTCCAAGCGCGACAGGTCACGGCTTTTGGCTGATGGGGCTTTCCACTTTTCCCATTTTTCTCCCCCCAACTAACAATTCCCGCTACTTTCTTT
This sequence comes from Niveomyces insectorum RCEF 264, assembly GCA_001636815.1. Lineage (NCBI taxonomy): Eukaryota > Fungi > Ascomycota > Sordariomycetes > Hypocreales > Cordycipitaceae > Niveomyces > Niveomyces insectorum. The sequence goes on along the minus strand of AZHD01000008.1, from coordinate 1,385,933 downwards.
TTCACACACACACACCTTCCCTGAGAAACCCAGAGATTCCCAAATCCGACAACCCACGCCCATTTTCTCTACCGCCACCTCCACCTTCTTCGATCACCGGCCTCGGGCAGAGAACTTATTTGGCTCTCTTTGCCTGGAGGCCTTCTTCATTTGGATTCTTTGTAAGTTGATTTGCATGCTACAAAAGAAAGTGCGGTGTTGCTTTTCTATTACCTTGCCTATTTTTTTCGCTGCTGTGGCCCTTTTGGTCCATCAACGTTCCTTGCTCCCCCCCCAGCAACATAGGCACATGCATCGCATCCATCGTTGTTCTTGTGTCTTTGGAACTCGTTTCGACGTGGCGTTGCGTGTCTATGGCAAGTTTGAACCTCCGTGAATGTACTGGTGGCGTTGGTTTTTTGCGTTGCTCGCCCGGGCCGCCGCAATCCCCTTCTCATCGTCGCCGGCCAGCCTCGCGGGCCCCATCGTCCGTTCATCAAGGGCATGCGACAGGCTTTGTATCTTGGCGGATTCCGCTCTTTTTTTGCTTATTTTGCTTGTTTTGCCGTCGCCTGTGGGCCGTACGCGTCGCTGTCCTTGTTGCACCGCGTTCCGGTGGTCGGGGCGGCTGCCAGACCACGTTGTTCATCAAGGCTGACCGTGCCGCATCATCATCAGATACCCACCGATCACATGCGCAAAGATGTCTTCCCCCGACGAATCCAGTCCAGTCAATGGGCACGCGTCACCTCCGCCAGATAGCCCTGTTTTGAATGGTGCGGCTGGCCATCAGAGCGACAGCGATCTCTCGGAAGTCGAGGTCGCCTTTGCGGACGAGCCGTCTCCCGGCGTCTCCGGCGTCCCGGAAGAGTACGAAAATGCCGAAGATGACGATGATGATGATGACGGTGCTCCGCTCCAGAATGATTTTGAGGACGAGCCGTCAGAAGATCCCAGCGACAACGACGCGTCAGACGATGCCGACTTTGACGACGCCCAAAGCGACGCTGACGCCGACGCCGATGCCGACGCCGATGCCGATGCAGACCCCGATTTGGACGTCGCCGTTGATCGGGAAGACAGCAACCCCTCTTCGGGCGAGTCGCGTCGTGCACCAAAGCGCAAAGTTGGTTCCTTGCTAGAGGAGGACTACATGCGGACCAACCCAGAACTCTACGGCCTCCGGAGAAGTGTACGCACATTGCTTTCATTTACTGCTGCATCTTCTCTCTTGCTTTGAACTTTTACTGATACGCTTCTCATAGTCCCGGCCCGTTCAACGACGGAAGATTGTAGGTGACGACTCTTCGTTTGCTTAATCTGTTTTACGTTGAATACTAAACAGCCTTGCTTGCAGGTTGCATCCGACGACGACTCCGATGATGAGCCTGTAACCCGGCGTAAACCGAAAAAGCGGCGGTTACTCGAGACGTCCAGGCAATGTACGTTTCCCCCATTTGCTGTTGCTTCTGAGAGCCCCTTCTGCTTGACCACTCATCGTACAACCTCGTCCTACCCGCGTGTGCCTTTTTTCCTTTCGCCATTTGAGCGTCATGCCTCTCTTACCATTTTTCTTTTTGCCCGTCTTCGTTGCTGCTTCCTTGTAGGATTCTAACGCGGCAAACCTTGCCCCTTTTTTAGCTTCGAAGCGCGGAACGCCTGCACGCCACACGTCAGTCGACGATTCCGGCTCTGACAATTACGGCGGCGCCCGTGCGCGTACTTTCCAAAAGAAAGCACGCCGCCTACAGGAAGCCCAACCATCCCTCGCGGAAAAGCGATGGTCAAACAGACGCGCCGCACAGATATCTGTTGGCAAATACAACGAGAGCGAAGCCGAGGACGAAGACGACTCGGATCTGACGCCCAATAACTGGGCGGCCGAAGTCGAAGACAACTCGCCGTACATCGAGAAGATCGTTAGCCATCGCGAGAAAGAAGGGGTCGAGATCACACCGACATCGAACCGCCAGGACTTTGAGTATTACGTCAAATGGCAAGGGCAATCGCACTTGCACGACACGTGGGAGACCACAGAGAGTGTCGCTGGCTTTCGTGGCTTCCGTCGGCTCGAGAACTACTACCGGAAAATTGTGGAGTTCGAACTGGATATGCGCTTTGGTGGCGATGATTTCAGCCCCGAGCAGCGGGAACAGTGGCTACTCGACCGGGAGCGGGAAGAACAGGCACAGGAAGACTACACCAAGGTCGAGCGCGTTGTGGCTCAACAGCAAGGCGACACGGGCACCGAGTACTTTGTCAAGTGGAAAGGCTTGCAGTACGATGAGTGCACCTGGGAGGAGGCCGATCTGGTCGCGCTGCATGCGCAGGACAAGATCGACCAATTCCTGGAACGGTCGGCGCGGTCGTGGACCTCGGACAAGAGCGAAACAAATCTCAACACCCGCTCGCGCATGACACTGCTGGACAAGCAGCCGTCGTACGTCGTGAACGGCGAGCTGCGCGAGTTCCAAATGAAGGGCCTCAATTTTCTGGCCCTCAACTGGACGCGAGGCAAGAATGTCATCTTGGCCGACGAGATGGGCTTGGGCAAGACGGTCCAGTCCGTTTCCTTTTTCAGCTGGCTGCGCAACGAACGGGACCAAGAAGGCCCCTTTTTGGTTGTTGCGCCACTCAGTGTCATCCCCGCCTGGTGCGATACGTTCAATCACTGGGCCCCCGACCTCAACTATGTTGTCTACCTTGGTCCCGAATCCGCACGCAAGATCATCCGCGAATATGAGCTCGTCGTCGACGGCAACCCCAAAAAGCCCAAATTCAACGTCCTCGTCACATCGTACGACTTTATCTTGCAAGACAGTGACTTTTTACGCACCATCAAGTGGCAGGTGCTGGCTGTTGACGAAGCCCACCGTCTCAAAAACCGCGAGTCCCAGCTCTACAACCGTTTGGTCAGCTTCAACGTGCCCTGCCGCATCCTGATCACGGGTACACCAATCCAGAACAACCTCCACGAGCTGTCGGCGCTCCTGGATTTCCTCAACCCCGGAAAGGTCGTCATCGACGACGATCTCGTGCAGCTCGGTCAAGCAGATACCATGCCCGAAGGAGAGGAGGACACCGAAGAGAAGCGTCGCGAGACCCAAGAGAAGCTCACAAGCTTTCACGCCGCCATTGCGCCCTTCATTCTTCGCCGGACAAAAGAAACGGTCGAGTCGGATCTGCCGCCAAAGACTGAAAAGATCATTCGCGTGGAACTGGCAGACGTGCAGCTCGAGTACTACAAGAACATCTTGACGCGGAATTACGCAGCCCTCAAAGACGCCAGTGGCGGACACAAACAGTCGCTGCTCAACATCATGATGGAACTGAAGAAGGTCAGCAACCATCCATACATGTTTGCTGGTGTCGAAGACCGCGTCCTCAAGGGAAGCGTACGCCGCGAGGACCAAATCAAGGGCCTCATTACCAGCAGTGGCAAGATGATGTTGCTCGACCAGCTTCTCGCCAAACTCAAAAAGGACAACCACCGCGTTTTGATTTTTAGCCAGATGGTGAAGATGCTGGACATCCTGGGCGACTATCTCCGCGTGCGTGGCTACCAATTTCAACGACTTGACGGCACCATTCCCGCAGGCCCCCGCCGGATGGCCATCAACCACTTCAACGCCGAAAACAGCGATGATTTCTGTTTCCTCTTGTCGACACGCGCCGGTGGTTTGGGCATCAATCTGATGACGGCCGATACGGTCATCATCTACGACTCGGACTGGAACCCGCAGGCCGATTTGCAGGCCATGGCCCGTGCCCATCGTATCGGGCAGAAGCGGCCGGTCAATGTGTATCGCCTTGTCGCCAAGCAGACCATTGAGGAGGAGGTGGTGAAGCGTGCCCGCAACAAGCTGTTCCTCGAGTATCTCACCATCCAAGCCGGTGTGACCGACGAAGGCAAGGCCTTGCGCGAGCAGTTTAAGGACAAGGGTCTCAAAATGGACGAAGCCAAGACGGCCGAAGACATCCAATGGATTCTCAAGATGCGCTCGCAGAATCTCTTTGAGCAGTCGGGCAACCAGGAGAAGCTGGAGCAGCTTGATATTGACAGCATCCTCGAGAACGCCGAAGTCACCAAGACGAGCGTCGACGACAAGATCAACCTCAGCAGTGGCGGCATTGACTGGGACAACTGGATGCAGTTCACCGACGTCAAAGTGGACGATCTTGCCCTGGACTGGGACCAGATCATTCCGGCCGACCAGCTGGCCGCCATCAAGACGGAAGAGGACAAGAAGCGACAGGAGGAGTACCTGGCCAAGGCCATGGAGGAGAATGCGCCTCGACGTGCCACGCTGAAGAGCCTAAAACGAAACGGTGCCGCCGCTGGCAACGACTCCGACCGCGCCGACCGCCTCGCCAAGAAGCGGCAGCGCGAAAAGCAGGAACAGGCGGAGTTCGAAGAGCGGCAGGCGGCGCTGCGCGACCCGCGGCGGCCGCTCAACGAAAAGGAGACGCGCAATTTGATCCGCGCCTTGTTCCGCTATGGTGCCATGGAGGACCGGGGCGAGGAGATCATTGCCGACGCTCGGCTGGGCGACCGCGACCGCGATTTTGTAGCGTCGGTCGCCGAGGATTTGGTGAACATCAGCCGGCAGGCGGTCGAGGCCAACCAGGCGCGTGTGCGCGAAGAGGTCGAAAAAGTCGGCAAGACGCTCGCGCGAAAGGACAAGAAGGCCGTCCTTGTCGACTTTGGCGAGGTCAAGAAAATCAACGCGGAAACCATCATCGAACGGCCACCACAGCTGCGCCTGCTCCGCAAGGTGCTGGAAGAGCATGGCAACGTGCATTCGTTCCGGCTCCACGATGCGACCAAGACCGCCCACTACACCTGCGAGTGGGGTGCGCGCGAGGACGGCATGCTTCTTGTCGGCATTGACCGGTACGGGTTCGGCGCATGGACGCTGGTGCGCGACGACCCGGAGCTGGGCATGGCGGACAAGATTTTCCTGGAAGAGCACCGGGTGGAGAAGAAGGAGGAGCGCAAAAAGGGTGAGGACAAGATCATCCAGTCACCGGGCGCCGTCCACCTGGTCCGCCGCGCCGAGTACCTGCTGTCGGTTCTCTTGGCCAAATACTCCGACGATGTCGCCGCACAAAAGGCCGTGGAGAACCACCACCGCAACAAGAAGAGCACCTACACTAATGGCCACCGGCGGAATGACCTATCGGGCTCGCCCGCGCCGGCCATGGCCAAGCGGCCGAGCCAAATGAAAGACCGCCAGCGCGACCGCCCCATCTCCCACAGCGACTACCTGAATCTGCGGCCGCAGAATAGCACGGGCGGCGGTGAGCGGCTTTTGACGCCCCGCAACGACTTCAAGCGCAAGCACGACTACGACCGGGACCACCACGACGAGCGGGACCGCAAGCAGCGCCGGCTGACCGAGGGCGACCGACGGGACAATCCTGGTGGTGGCGGCGGTGGCGGCGGCAGCGGTAGCACGAATGGCGGCGCGGTACCCAAGGACGGCCAGACCAAGGAGAAGGAGAAGCGGAAGAAGCTGGATGCCGAGACGCTGGAGCGCCTCAAGAAGGCGCAGAGCAAGGCTGTGCAGCGCTTTGAGGAGCTCATGAAGCTCGACGACGCCAAGCTCAACTACAACGACGACGAGCAGGTCATGTGGTCGTTGCTGAAGCCGGTGCGGCGCAACTTCAAGAACATTATGGAGACGACGCCCGAGCGGGTCGAAAAGGCCAAGGAGCGGGCGGCGATCATGGGCAAAGAACTGCGGCAGATTGGCGACTGCGTGATCGGCCTCAAGAAGAACCAGGCGGTGCCTCCGGAGAAGTTGGATGCTCTGATGCCACGTTTTTGGTAGGGTTTTTTTTTTGTTGTGCCCTCAATTACATACATCGTCATCTGCTAACAACTTTACAGGGACTTTTTGTCATCGATCTGGCCGATCAACGATTTTGCGGTGTCGGGACACCAGCTGTCCAAGATGTACGAAGCCTTGCGGGCCAAGGACGGCAAGGGCGCGCGGGACAGCAAGTCCGACAAAGCCGACAAACCCAACCGCGACGATTTGGAGGACGGCGAGATCGATAGCGAGCGCGACAGCCATTCGCGGCGGGACTACGACCGGAGCAGCCGGGATCGGGATCGTGATCACAACCGCGACCGCGACCGCGACCGGGATCGGGATCGGGAACGCGTGTACGACCGAGACCGGGAGCGGGACCGCGATCGGGTGCACGACCGCGACCCGCGGCGCAGCACGATCCTGGGCGACCTCCGGCGCGGTGGTGGTATCGGCGGCGAGGACGACCGGCCGGGCCTGGAGAACGGCGACCGCCTGAGTTTCCGCAAAGACCGCCGCGACTACCAGCCGCAGCGCGACTGGGAGCGCCTGCGGCCCACGCCCTGGCAGCAACAGTACACGGCGTCGCGGCCGAGCCCGTACTAGGAGACGCGGCGACGGCCGCCGCCGCCGTCGTTGTTGCACGGGAGCAGCGGGCGGCGTCAACAGCCGCAGACGAGGAAGCGGTGATTTGATGTCGTTCTGCCCCTCCCAGCATTTGGAAAGAGGATCTATCGCTCCTGGATGGATTTGCGAGAAAATGAGAGTGTATGCGCATAATATGGAGTCCATGTTTCCATTTTTTTTTTACGTCTTGTTCTCTCCTCTACGGCAGCCGCAGAAACGGTTCAGAATTTTGGCTGTCAATGGCATAATGGAAGAAAGGCAAACGAGAAATGGCCTTTCTTTTTTCCCTTGGGCGATTTGGGGGGGTGTTCATCTAATGCTTGTTTTGTTTTTGCTTTTTTTTCTTGTTTTCTCTTCTCTCAAGTTCGCCATGCCTAGAAAGGGCTGTTATGCGACGCTCCTTAACGCACGCCACCCGGTTTTCTCAGGATGAGGAACAGTGCGTTGTTGTGCATGGGCTTGCTGTTTTGTCGGAAGACGACGGAGACCACTGCGTGCGTGTGGTTTGCTTCTGTTGTCGTTTTTCTTCTGTTTCTGTGTTTCTGTCTGCTTTTCTCCTTGGTTGCATCCGGCTTGGCGTTTTGCTGTGGACAGACAAAAAATAAAGAGAATACGAAGAAATGGAGGCCTCAAAAGGGGGTCAGGGAGGAGGAGGAACACCCGAGGGCAGGAAGGGGACACCGGGGCATCTTGTTCTTTTATCTAGACATGCCGCAGTGTGCGCTAGAAGGAGGAACGATACAAAAGTTCAGGTCTGCATGTGATCATATACCATGTTGTGTTTTTTTTGTTTTCTTGTTTCTTTTTTCTTTAGCTTGCGTTCTTTCGGCTCTGTCCACCAAAGAACATGGTAGTTTTGTTTTGCTTTATTTTTGAATTGCATGGGGCGTTTGAGAGCAACGACAGAGGGAAATAATCGAAAGAAAATCTCATTCTACTTCGTATCCCCGAGAGTGACATGGGCGTTCCTTGTGTTTATTTCCCTGTCGTTGTCGATGAAGGAAGTCGTTTTTCTCCTTAATTTGTGTCACCGAGAAGAGAACCGCCACGGTGGCGGCCGGCATGGTCCAGGCCGGGCCGTCGGGACGGGGGTTAACAGCGTACCGGGGGCACGGTAACAATGCATCCTTCGAGTGAGTGCTTTGCGAGGCAATCACTCTTTTCTCCTAGGCGACGGCATCACAACCGCCAGGCAAGATAAAGTGTTGGACTGCATCCCCGTTGGCAAACCACTTTGGCCAGATTTCAGAGATCGACTGGTCTTTTTTGCCACCCCTTTTCCGGGCGGGGACGAGAAGAACACTTCCGCGGCTCAACGAAAGAACGTGTTTTGCCGTACGTCGCGTTTTGCATGCGGGCTTGTGCGCCTCGTCACCAAAGGACGTTCCGGCTCGTTCTCGTTGCATCCCGTCTCCGGATGCGCCCGCAGAGGGCTGTGCCGGGGGTCCCTTTTTCGTGTGTTGTTTTTATTGTACGATGTTTATCGATCCGATGCCTGCTGGCACCTGGTCATGACCGTTCTGGTTGCCGGGAGAAAGCCATTGATTATTGGCATTCGAGACGCAGCATTTGTCTACGCCGCCCCTGTTTTGCGCTGGAGAAAGCTGAAGAAACAGCGGCTTTCTCAACAGCTCTTTTCACCGGGCCAACTCTCGCTGCTTTTCTACCGATGCTGCGAAATGGTGGCATGCGGCGTTCGTATGCGGACTTCAGCGCCAGGTCCCAGGGGCGTTCGTTACCTGCAAACGGACCCTTACCCGGGACGAGTCCCTACGAAGTATGGGGGTCACATACAAGCAACAGGTACGGCAAAGTCCACGTAAGCATCGAACGAGAGCGAGCATTTTAGCATGCATTTTTTGTGCTGAAGCAACCCCCCTGGATTCGTACAGTGGGTATTACTCAACAGTTCGCAAGCGGCCGTCGAACACAGGACAGACAAATGCAGTCAACAAAAAGAAAAGACTTCCACGCTTGAGAAAGAACGCTCTGAGTGTGGCTGCTGGCCGGCTGCCCGTTTAAGCTTACTTGCTGCGGTCTACCAAGGCTACTTTTTTTTTTTTTTTTTTTTTTTTTTTAGGACGAAAAAACAAGCTCGTCTTCATCGTCGTTTCCGTCGTCACGTTCCTGTCTGTTACTGGAAATGGGACCCACTTCAAATGATTGCGCGCAACCAGCAGCAAGCCTCCCCTATCCCACGGGCACGTCGTCGTATTACGAAGTAATTACTATGTACGTACGTGGTAAATTGTGTACTTTCGTTCCTGCTTGCGTCTTGCGTTGAATGCCGACTCTTTCCTTTGTTCGTAGGTCCTTTCCTTTTTCATTCGTTGTGCCTTCCTTTTATTGTCTTCTTTTCCCCCCGTCTCCTTCCTCTTCTGCCTCGACCCCATACTTGTTCTTGCCAATCTCGGTCTCTGAGTCGCTGCCCACTTCATCAGCCCCGCTTCCGCTTCCGCTTCCCAACATTCCTGACGTATTCACTCTCTCGGCGTTCTGGCAGCTTCACTTCGACCCCAACAGCGACAATATGTAGTTATGAGTACGTAGTGCGCCATACTGCAATTGTGTAGCACAGCTTTTTTTATTTTTCTGCATTTCTGTAAGTCGCTCTTGGCTTGCTGCACGATGACGGGCGAAAACAGAGAAGGAACAACCGACGAATGAAGACAGGCCACCATCCTCTTGCCTCTTTCCGTCGCTGGGACCATTCATCGCTCTTGCCTGGTCTGGCCTTCTTTTCCTTTTTCTCTGGCAGATCCACAACCACACACGCCCCCCCCTCCTCTCTGCGCCACCCCTCCCCGTCTTTTTTTCTTCACCCTTCTGGCCCCTTCCCTATTTGTTCAAACATCCTAATTTTATCCACCTGTAATGTTGCCAATGCTACCTTCCCTCCGCGGCCAGTTTTTTTTTTCCTTTCTTAAATGAAGTGTCATTAAATGGGAAGAGGGTCGATTACGTCAATCCAGCTAGCACATATCCCAAAGGCAAAGAAAAAAGAAAATAAAGGCAAAAGAAGGATTATTAACAGAGAACCGCCAGCTCCTGCTTCCTTTTTCTTCTCGTCCCAATTTGATTACGACGTAATAATATTAGCTCCTCCTTCATAGCAAAGCTCCATTCTCCTTCTCCTTTCCCTCTCTACTTCTGTCTTGATTCCTTTTCTCTTCACCATTCAATCTTGCGACACATTGTCTTTCCTTTCTCCATCGTCAAAACAGCTTTCGACGATACTCAATTGCCTTTCGCCATATTCGACAGCAACCAACAGCCAAAAGATAACGGATATCCCCCCGGCCCTTGTTGTACGCTTCCATAACTCGTCATCGACGCCTCCTTTCTTCTCTTGCGTGTTTCTCCTCTTCTCTTGCGTTCTCTTTGGTGAAGCCCTACCTCGCACCTAGCTTTACTGAGATACTCAGACCGCACGCCGTACATCTGTCGTGACACCGATAACCCTTCCCTTCCTACCTCCTCCTTTCCTCCTTCTCTCATTCACTGCAAGGGAACAACACACGTCCTCGACCATGTCAGGCATCAAAAGCGCTCTGCCTTCGCACGTTAAAGCCGCTGAGGGCGGCCGCAATGGTGGCGGCGGCGGCATCAGCTTCGACACACCTCTTTCTGAAAGACATCACGGCAAAACGCAATCCCACATGGTAAGTCGGTCGCGCGCCCAGCGTTGCGGCAGATGCAAAGCGCGTTCATCGTGGCTTCGGCCAACCGAAGCTGTCAAGCCTTCTCTCATCTCTCTTCCTCTTCTTCTTCCTCTTCTTTCGTGCTGACAACGGTTACCCTCAGCAATTCGAGAACACCTCTACAAACATTGCCGCAGCACAAATGCGGAACGCCCTGACAAATCTGTCCGAGTCCGTCAAGGATCCCGCGGAGAAGAAGGTGAGCTTTTTTAAACGGTTCGGCATCCTCTGCCATCCGGCCCAAGCGTTCCTCTTCACGGAGCGCTTCGGTTGCGTTTCGTCTGGACCATGTATAGAGCACCTGCTAACGTTTGCCCGTTTTTCGTGCTACAGCTTTTCGAGACAGAAATGGACAATTTCTTCGCCCTCTTCCGCCGGTACCTGACCGACAAAGCGAAGGGCAATGTTGTGTGCGTATAACGTCGGGGGAGATTGTAGAGAACTAGAAAGAAAAGAAAAAAAAAGGAAAAAGAACTAACTGGATAGCGATTGGGACCGGATCGCTCCTCCTGCGCAGGGCCAGGTTGTCGACTACGACGAGCTCGCCAACTCCGAGAGCGTCGGCTTCTTGAACAAGCTCGCCGTGCTGAAGCTCAACGGTGGCCTGGGCACCTCGATGGGCTGTGTCGGCCCGAAATCCGTCATCGAAGTCCGCGACGGCATGTCCTTCTTGGACCTCTCCGTCCGCCAAATCGAGTACCTCAACCGCACCTACGGCTGCAACGTGCCCTTTCTGCTGATGAATTCGTTCAACACCGACTCTGATACCGCCGCTATCATCAAAAAGTATGAGGGTCACAATGTGGACATTCTCACCTTCAACCAGTCCCGCTATCCGCGCATCTTCAAGGACTCGTTGCTGCCCGTGCCCAAGTCGTACGACGACGCCACCGAGGGCTGGTACCCGCCCGGCCACGGCGACGTCTTCGAGTCACTCTACAACTCGGGCGTGCTCGACCAGCTCATCGAGCGCGGCATCGAGATCATCTTTTTGTCCAACGTCGACAACCTGGGCGCCGTCGTCGACCTGCGCATTCTGCAGCACATGGTCGAGACCAAGGCCGAGTACATCATGGAGCTGACCAACAAGACCAAGGCCGACGTCAAGGGCGGCACCATCATCGACTACGACGGCGACGTGCGCCTGCTCGAGATCGCCCAGGTGCCCAAGGAGCACGTCAACGAGTTTAAGTCCATCAAGAAGTTCCGCTACTTCAACACCAACAACATCTGGATGAACGTCAAGGCCGTCAAGCGCGTCGTCGAGAACAACGAGCTCGCCCTCGAGATCATCCCCAACGGCAAGACCATCCCCGGCGACAAGAAGGGCGAGTCGGACATTTCCATCATCCAGCTCGAGACCGCCGTCGGCGCCGGCATCCGCCACTTCAAAAACGCCCACGGCGTCAATGTGCCGCGCCGCCGCTTCCTGCCCGTCAAGACCTGCTCCGACCTGATGCTCGTCAAGTCCGACCTGTACACCGTCAAGCACGGCCAGCTGCAGATGAGCGCCAACCGCTTCGGCGACGCGCCCCTCATCAAGCTCGGCAGCGACTTCAAAAAGGTCTCCGACTTCCAGAAGCACATCCCGTCCATCCCCAAGATCATCGAGCTGGACCACCTGACCATTACCGGCGCCGTCAACCTGGGCCGCGGCGTCACCCTCAAGGGCACCGTCATCATCGTCGCCACCGAGGGCAGCACCATTGACATCCCGCCGGGGTCCATCCTGGAGAACGTCGTTGTCCAGGGCAGCCTGCGGTTGCTCGAGCACTGAGCCGTCGTTTGTTGTCCTTGTTGTGACTGCTGTTTTTTTGTCGTTGGGTTTTTCCTTCTTTTTTGTTGCCTTTCGTTTCAGCTGGGTTGTCTTGCATCGTTTCTGGTTTTTGTTTTCGTTTTTTTCGTTCTCTTTGTACCCTTTCATACAAAGTCTGATACGCTGGGTTGTAACTCCTGGAGTCTCCTCCCCCCATTTTCTTTTGCTCTTTTGTCCCCGTGTTTCCATTACTTTTATTTTTTCTGTTGATAGACAAAACACGGTTGCGCTGCATGGTACGCAAACGAAATAAGCAAACAAGCAAACAAATACATCACCATAATCACCGGGAAGCGCCATTTACGTATGAAGAGCTTTGTTCCATACACGCCGTTTTTTGCAGCATTTGATTGACTGCGTATGTAATGATGGCAAAATAACGACACTTTCGCGTAGGTGATCGTCAAGGTCGACTTATGACCTTCTGTCACTTCCATAGATTCACTCGTTATGCATACCATTTTTTGTGGTTATGGACAGCCGTCATAAACGCAGGAAACCTCCGGGAAGAGACTACAGTACGATGGGATATCAAATGTATTGTGTCTCTTTGGTTCAGCAGCCTCTCGTCTACCGAAAAGACGTCTGGGCATAGACGGCTAAAACAAAACCCCCCCAAAAAAAAAAAAAAAAAAAAAAAAAAAAAAAACCTTCGGAGGAGGACTAAACAAGGTCAAATTCTTCTACCGTCCCCGCAGCCATCATCCGTCAAAATCGAATCCCCGCCTCCGTCTTCTTGCTTCAACTCGGGTTCGCGTACGACAATGGTTTCCATCGTTGGGTGTGGCGGCGGAGGGAGCAGCAGCTGTGGCGGTGGACACTGCGGTGATGCCAGCTGCGGTGATGGCCGCGGAGGTGGCGGTATGTGCCGCGGAGGTGGGCGCCCTGGTGGTGGTGGACGTCGCGGCAGCCGGCGCGGTGGCGGTAGCGGCGGCGGCGGCGGCATCGAATTCCGCGATAGGGTGTCCTACTTCCCCTTTTTCGTTGTCGCCGGCCCCGGCGTGCCGCCGCCGGCACCTCCGCTGCTGCTGCTATCGCCGCCAGTGCCAGCATTGCCGGACGGCGTGCTGCTGCGGCCGTCGTCGTTGTTGTTGCTGTTGCCGTTGCCACTGCTGTTACCGTTCCCACTGCCAGCGTTGCCAGCGTTGCCATTGTTGTTGTTGTTGTTATTGCTGCTGCTGTTGCCGCTGCCGCCGCGAGCAGTGCCACCCATCTTCTCTGTGCACACGGGGCAGTACCACGTGCCGTTGGGCTCGCTCTTAAGGCCCACGCACGACCAGTGGAACCACTCAAAGGGGCAGTCTTCGTTGTCGCACGCCACCATGTCGCCAAAGCTCACGTTCTGACACAGGCAGTACTTGCGGTCGTCGCCCGCCTCGTCCTCGTCGAGGTCCATGCGGTCATCGCTCGATAGCGGCGCGCCCTTGCCGGTACCCGCATTCACCGTTTTGCCAACGCCACGGGTGGCACCGCCCGGTCCGTCGCCGCCCGCTCTGCGCTTCGTCGTGACACCCCCACCGCCACCGCCTGCTGCACCGTCGCTGGGCCCGCCACCTCCAACCGGTCCAGAACCCCCGCCGCTACCAGCTGAAGCACCGGATCCTCCACCCACGGACACACCACTTACGCTGTCTTTTTCTCGTTTGACCAAGGGCTGTGCCGACCCTTCTTTGTCACCACCGCCACCGCCACTACTACCACCATTGCTGCCGGTGCCGGTTTCGCCGCCACCACCCCCTGCTGACGTGGGTCCAGTTCTACCCTGCGAAGAGCCTCGGGCCGGTGTGCCTCTGCGCGACGACGCATTCGAGTCCGACGCCGACTCGGCATCCGAAAGCTCCGACTCGGCCGTGGAGGATGCAGCGGAGTGTTTTGCCGGGCGCTTGACACGCGCGAGCGATTTCTTTAGCGCTGGTCCGCTCGCGGCGCCACTGCCCTTTTTGCGGCCGGGTCCCGGCCCCTTTTCCGTGCCGGTCGTCCCGTTCGGTGTGCCCGACGACGCAAGTGGTGTTCCTGCCTTGCGCCCGAAGCTCGCGCCTGCAGCCTTGGTTGTCGCACGGGGGCCTGCACTACCAGCCCGCTGCGCGCCCGTTGCCGTCTGGTGCGCTTTGGGCGTACCCGGTCCCAGTGACGAGTGTCGTGCCAGCCCGCTCAGCATGGGTGGCGCGTTGGCAAGCGCGCTGTTTGCGCGCGGGCCCCGTTTCCCGGTGCCAGAGCCTAGGCCCGCTGATCCTTCCCGTGTATTCCGGCTCAGAATCATGGTCGCCGCAGGGCTGGCGGGAGCCGACGCTGCATGACCCTGCTGTGCCTGCATCTGCCGAACTTGTGCGAGGTTGGAACCACGGCCGCTGCCCCCGCCGGCGGATCCAGCAACGGAGCCCACGCCATTCGTGGCGGCTGCCTTGGCCGTCTCCTTGGGTGTGCCCTTCGGTGAGGGTGCGGCACCGGACAATTTGCTGGTTAGCGCCGCCACCGCGGCGCCGGCGGCGGAGGGTGACGACTGTGGGCCGAGCGAGGCGGACGAGCGCGCCGACAAACGCGCCGACGTTGTCGTCTGGTTGGCGGCGCTGGGCCGCAGCAAAGAAGGGACTTCGTCGGGGTCGGTGAACCCGGGCTCGCCGCGGTCGTACAGCTGCTTAATCTGCATATCGAGCTGGCGCACGTGGCGGTCCATGATGGCCTGCATCTTCTGGGCGAGCGCAATCTTCTCGTCGGCGAGCGTTTCGGCCTTGGCGAAGTTGTCGGCGATGGTCTTGCGGTACGTCTCTTCGCGCGGGTTGGGTTCGTGGCTGCCGTTGGCCTTGATGAACTTTTGGATGCGGCCATCGCGCTCGTCGATGATCTTGATGCACTCGCTGTACTGGCGGTCCTTGTCGGCGATCTCGTCCTGGAGAAACCGGATTTCCTCGGGCAGGTTGGCGACCCGGTTCATCCAGTCTTCGAGGATGAGGGCCGGGTCGAGCGCTTCGCCGCCGGGCGGCATGGTTCGCTTGACAAAGTCGATGGAAAGGTCGTCCCTAGGCATGGTGTCAATACGCGAGAAACAGACGCCGTGATGGGAGTCGGGAAAAAAGCTGGTCTCGAGGTTGACGAAAACATGAAGGCGTGTCGCTGGAAAAGGAAACCAAAAAGGTAAAAGCAGTAAAACAAAGAAATGGGTGGCTCTATACAAATAAAAAAGGGCACCCGCTGGGAAAAATGATTCGAAAAAAGAAAAAAAAAGGGGTTGTATGAAAATCGAAAATAATGAACAGAAACGAATCGAGTCGTTGAAGTGGCTCACCTTGCGCTGGGAGGTTTTTTATTTTTATTTTATTAGTTGTTTATATTTTGGGTCGGGATTTTCCTGGTATTGTTCCTTCCCAGATGGGAAAACCGCGCTAAGCAGAAAAGGGAACGAGGCCCCAAAAGCGAGTGCCCAGAATATGTTATGCGGACGAGTGGCCCTCGACTTACCCCCGAAACGAGCCGGCTTTTTGTGAGGAAGCCACGAAGTTGCGGGTCACTGATCCCTGTCGCTTTTAGACCTGATCAGAATAGGAAGGCCCGAGAGGGGAAAGACACAAGAAAAGGCGGAGTGAGACGAGGGGGGAAGGAGCGACTTGAAGGTATAAAAAATGTGTGTGGCGAGCCAAAAAGAAAGAGAGACAGACGGAAGGAGCGGGCGACTTGAGAAACCCTGTCGGAGAGAGAAGAAAAAGGGGGAGACAAACTATAAAGAAAAAACAAATGGCTCAAAGGTTGCTATAACAGACAAACAGAGAAGGAACGAGGTACGGAGGCGGAAGAGGGCGGCGGATGGGAGTCAGGAAAAGCGTCGAGGAAAGAGCGAACGAGGCAATCCGTCCCAAAGCACGACAAACGACTGGAAGCCGGATAAGGAAAAAGTTTCAGCCTTCTCCCCGTTAGTTGAATATTGATGCATCGGGCCAGCCTAGATTTCCCACTAGCGCATGTTGGCGTTATGACGAGTAAGTTACTAATATATTAGAAAATAAGGGTAGCGTTATTACAAAGAGGCAGGATGGCCGAGTGGTTAAGGTTAGTTTTCCCTTTGGGCGCATGAAAGTTGTGGTCTAGGGGGGAATATACTAACAAAGTTACATAGGCGGTGGCCTGCTAGCGCCGATGCGAATCGGGGTAGAGAAGCCATTGGGTTTTCCCTCATGAGTTCGAATCTCATTCCTGTCGTCAAATACCAATTTTTTTTTTGCTTTTCCTTTTTACAATACTTCAAGTCTTCCGATAGTATAGAATACCGTTGAAATGGGCTGTTTTAAGGGTGTTGCGATATGTTAGTATGGCCTGTTATGTCTATAACAGTGTGGTGCCAGTGTCAGGCACTGTATGACACTGTGTGTGGTCATATATAGATTAGTAGACTGTCAAGGGATAACGGATCCCAACATCGAATACAAGCCAGATTCAAACCAAGACCATAACAATGCCTCTGTACCCTAGGGTTATTAAAATAATACGTAACACATGTTGATTGCCAGCAAAGCACGTCTCTATCGTCTGTCGCTGACCTGGTCGCCGATCGTTATCATTGAACCAAAGCCACACAACAACTGCAACACCTGTCGCAAGAACCGTGAGGACAATTGTTGCTTAACATGGAAAGTCAAAACCGACCAGAGCCTCCTGCGCATGCCGCCTCGTAAATTCGGCCCGCCTCAAATCACCGACGCGATCCGCAACTCTCGACTCTCGTCAATCCGTCCGATGATGTACCGTAGTTGCTCGTGGACAAATGTGAAAGATGGCGCGTCTGCAGCCTCTTTTACCCTTTGGATGAATCTTCGGGTTCATGTATTTCCATGCCTGTCTGACTTCTGCGCGCAGACAACGGAGCGGCACGGTCCAAGCCGTATAGCAACGACTCTCAATTTGGTTTATCCATTCTTCAGCATACGGATGCGGCTGGTAAGCCGGTGACTGTATGAATCTAGACAATGCATTATCATGGTTAGTTTGCGGTCCTGACTTTCATTTTATATAGTTACCTCTCACCTTGTGAACCTATCAACGTCATCGGTGCCCTTGGGAAAGTATCTCTTTTCTCCAAGCCAAATCTCTCCGCCGTCGGGAAAGTACTCGTCGAGGTATTGGTCCAGCAGCCACAACGCGTCATTCAGCGCCAACGGCCTAATCGACTCCAAGTTTTCAGGCGCGCGTTTAGGGATCGGGTTTCCCTTAGGGGCGTCGCTCTGTAGGGGCTCAATACCCCTGATTTGTTTCCAGATCAAAGAAAGCTCCTTCCCGCCCTCCAACCTCTTCAGCCTGGATATTGGGAACGTTGGAGCGACCGCAATATCATCTCGAAGGTCATTTGTTCGAGGACACAGGCTAATGCCCTGTGGGTTCCGGAGATCTACCCCATGTGGCGTGAAATGGATCGTCCTGAAATCATCAGGATGCACCGGTGCTGCCAGATGTCCTATGTAGGTTGCAATAAGGTGTTCGTGCCCGTCAGCACTCCAGACTCTCAACCTCATGTCGCCCTTTTGGTTGATGTTGACTTTGCTGCCGTCGAGTTGAGCCATTGGTATTAGTGGAAGTTTATGGGAAGGTCCCTTGAGCGACTGTCGCTGAAGCCACTCTGTTTGCTTGGCCATGAGTTCCTCAATTGCGGCATGTAGTTCATGCAGGTATTTGGAAATGTGTTTCTGACTCAACTGCTCATGTCCTTCTCTTATAAGCAAAACCTTTTTTAAAGGACGTATGTTTTCCATGGGGTCCTCCAATACCTCCAAGCAGCCTGCGAGCCAGTAGTTTTGAGGTTGATCAAGAATGATCTTGACCCACACATCTCTATCTTGGCAATGATACAAGGACGGAATGCCCGCATCATATAGCTCTTGTGCTTGAGTGGCTCGTTCGTCAGAATGTCTCTCCCCTTTGGCACGCCCACAACGTTCTACCGCTGCGATGAAACAGGTTCTGTCGAAGGAAGTCGAAAAATGCAGTGCTGGTCGGCTTGGAAACTGTTGGAGTTGTTGGGTGGTCCACGAACCAGCGTCGGAGGAAAGCTCAGTGGGTTGCGTGGTCACTTTTTTTTCATCATTGATCATACCTTGCGTTATCTTCGTCGCTT
Organism: Niveomyces insectorum RCEF 264; assembly: GCA_001636815.1. NCBI lineage: Eukaryota > Fungi > Ascomycota > Sordariomycetes > Hypocreales > Cordycipitaceae > Niveomyces > Niveomyces insectorum. The sequence goes on along the minus strand of AZHD01000008.1, from coordinate 1,367,897 downwards.
GGGTAGTCGATAAGTGCCATTCCAGCAGTCGCTTCCGTTTCAGAGACGTCGTGACCTTTTCGAGGTCGAGGTTCATTGCATTGTAGTCCAGGTCCTGGCCTAGCGGCGTAGAGTCTACGACGCGGATGGGATTCTTCACAACGCTGGCTAGATTCGCTGCATTTAGTAAGAGGTCGTAGAAGCCGGTCTTTTGCAATGTTCGTGTCGCCCTCTCAACAATGGCTTCACAGAGAGCCCTACGCGAGCCAGCCCCAAGGGACGTTTGCAGTATGTGGACGGCAGCGTGCATATGAACCCAGCTAGCCACCCAGGTGAGCAAAGCGACTCGCCATAAGTCTGGGGACATCTCCGTTCTCACAAGGTAGCCTGGATGAATGTGGGGTATGACGATGCAGGGTAACAGGGGGTTGAGTGGCAGTTCCACGATGCGTGCTATACCAGCCTCAAACAACATCCTGTTAGATCTAGGTGGGTTAGTCAGTTGCTCGGCAAAGTTGGCTAAAGGGAGAGCCGGGGAAGCTCCCTACCTTTTCGCTGGTGTTCGCCTACATGTCGGCCGCATCCAACCTGTTACGAATTTTCCCAGAGGAAAGATTATGAGTGGTTGTATAATGCCGAGCCACGAGTCCATCAGCTTCTGGGGTTTTGACAGTCGTTAGTTACGTTGATGGACCAAGTTGCCCGTTTTAATCCGCTACACATTCCATAAAACCCACGTGCGACTGGTCTCGATGTTTGCCACTAAGTTTAGGCAAGTTATACAGCTGGTTAAAACCAATAATAGAAGTGAGCTTTTCAATGCTGGGGTGGCTAGTGCCAGCCTCTAGACGCGCGAACGAGGACAATGTTGACACCACAAAGCTCGAGGTTGCTCGCGCGCCGCTGAAGAATGGCGCGCCATCATCCAGAGACTCAAGAGGAGGATCTTGTCCGCAAATGACTGCAACGGATGTACCGTTGATTTGCCGCGGCTGAGCCTGGGAGTAGGTGCTGTTGATATAAGCGCTGGATGGGCCCGGGTTGTTGAGACCCCAGATATTGTCGCGGGCATACTTGAACCAGTCATCGAAACATGTCGCAACAGCCTTCGACATCGTATCACTTTGTGTTGAGATATGGTTTTCAAGCTGACTGAGGAGTGCAGTCTGACAACTCGCGAAAAGCATCTCCACATCGGCATCCATCCCGTGGGCCGCAGTCTTCCCACCAGGTTGGCGATTCAGCAACGTCCTCGGCTTAAAGAAGCTGATGAATGCACGCTCATAACAATCAGCAAGCCCTCGAAGGCCTTTACTCCCTAGTGTGCGACTTGAAACTGTTGGGACGAAACTGCCGACGATGGCAAACACCTTTGGAATTGCGACGGCGGGTGCGTATTTTCGGAGGCAAGTCGAGAAGGCGCCGATGGTAGATCCTTTCCGTTCATTTTTCTGCATTGCACGTTTCCATGGAGTTGCTGGAGACTGTGTAGTACCGACGTAGCGGACAGTAACTGTTCCGTCTTCCCGGCATCGTCTCAATGCAAAGCGCCAGTCCTGTATATCAGCCCCATCTTGACCGAGCGCATCGATGATCTGACCAAATTGGTGCTTCGAAAGCTCCCATGATCTAAAGTACGTAATATGCCCTTGTTTGCAGGTGAGCGGGACTGGTGAAGCCCGGGTGCATTCCTCAAGACGCAAAATACCGGCCAGCTGCAGGTTGGTGACAAGAAGTGGCTCCACAAGCCAGTCTTCCAACACTGTGATAGGGAAGTCTCGATTATTCAAAATGTTCGAAACAAAAGGAAACAGGAGAAGGTTGATGCCTTCATTGCGATAGTGGTCGTTTGTGCCCAAGAAAGCTTCTGCGTGGCGATGTAAGGACTGGCGTATCCGAGACAGGCCAGTTTCGGAACCAAAGGCGGCATCCAATGACCGACTCCTCCAACGCAGACGCGCCCTATTTGAAACGCTGCTGTTGGACTCAGCGACGCTGAATCGTCGACGAGGCATGGTATCTTGTCAAAGAAACCTTAGGACGGAACCGAGAGCAAAATGACAGAGGCACAGATTTCTGTGCATGCGTTTTCAAAGAGAAGTGACTGACGTTCAGATGCCGTGCAAGCTGTAGTGGTTGTCCGTTGCATGGAGCCGCAATAATGTTCGGAAAGGTAGAGGCAATGGGCCGTATATAGATAACGGATGTCGCAAGACCAGTGGCGGGTGTTGTTTTTAAAATTTTGTGGTAGTTTTCAACCTTCCAAAGATAGACGTGTTTTTCCACGGTTGTCGCGTTTACTCCTTTCTGTGTTGTTGTACAACCTCCGCGCCGATACATGCGTATGTGGGCATATATAGATAGTTTAGACACGCTAGTCCCAATGTGACCAGACAGGATGGCCGAGTGGTTAAGGTTAGTTTCCCTTTGTACACATCAAAGTTGCGGTCTTAGTGGCTTAACTAACAATACATAGGCGGTGGCTTGCTATATATGGTCCGATTCGTTGGGTCAAAGCAAAGAAGCCATTAGGTTTTCCTGCGCGAGTTCGAATCTCGTTCCTGTCGTTTATTTCATTTTTTTTTTCTAAAAATTATATTTTTTCCCTTTAACTCCAGTCCCACCGAGATGTTCTTTATTACCAGGTACTTTTTTAAAGGTATATATACATAAAAGGAAAGTCGCTATCGAGAAAAAAAAAACCATAAAAACAATTTAATATTGTGTTGTATTTAAGCCGGATACCTTAAAGCTGACTAAGTGTACACACGTGATGGTTGTGGCGAGAGCGACAGAAAAGCGCTTCCGCCTCCAAGACCGCCAACAGTTCGAATTTCAGCTTCAACATCGAAATTTGAACGTGTTGTCATGAAACATACTTCCACCACCGCCCTCAAAGAGTCGACCATGAACATTCATAACGACGTTATATAGCCTGAATTTGCGGAAAATAAGACCATCTTTGTTGTCGTACGCACACAGAGAGACCGATCAGACGCATTGTCAAAGCCTCTTCATCTCATCGCTTGAGCGACGGATTGTGGGACTGTTGGAGTTTACAGTGTAGGAGCTTGTCAACGATCTGTCTGCAAATATTTCAGGTTGCAAAGTTTTCATTCTCTTCGAGCCGGCACGTTTGAAAGAACCACATTTGGCCGCTAGCACGGGAAGATCCAACGTCGACCGGGGCCTTCGGATGCGCACAGCAGCTGGTCCATGACCGACATCGACGCCTACCGGTACCGCGTACCGCGGCCCAACTACCTCCCGCACAATGTCGACGTGGACCGGCCGGTCGTGGACGACTATGTGCCGCTCGGCAGCGCCAAGGAGCTGGACAACGCTGTCTACCTCGCCAAGGCGCGGCGCGCCGCGCAGCAGTACGGCATCGTCCGGCCCAAGGGCTACAACGTGACCTTCCACACGGACCCGGAGATGGAGAAGCACCATTTCGGCCAGACGCACCCGATGAAGCCCTGGCGGCTCACCCTGTCCAAGAGCCTCATCATGTCGTACGGCATGCCCTTTGCCATGGACAACTACATTACGCGCGCCGCGACCTACGAGGAGCTCAACAGCTTCCACTCAAGCGACTACCTCGACTACCTCGGGACCGTGCTGCCGGAGCCGGTGCCGCGCGATGTGGAATCCGCCAATCCGGACCTCAAATTCAACCTCGGCGGCTCCGACTGCCCGCTCTTTGAGGGCCTCTACGACTACTGCTCCATGTCGGCCGGCGGCTCGCTCGACGCCGCGCGCAAGGTGTGCAACCAGGAGGCCGACATCGCCATCAGCTGGGGCGGCGGGCTGCACCACGCGAAAAAGGCCGAGGCGTCGGGCTTCTGCTACATCAACGACATTGTGCTGGCCATCCTGCAGCTGCTGCGCTGCTACCCGCGCGTGCTGTACATTGACATTGACGTGCACCACGGCGACGGCGTCGAGGAGGCGTTCTTCTCGACGGACCGCGTCCTGACCTGCTCGTTCCACAAGTACGACCCCCAAAACTTCTTCCCGGGCACGGGCGCGCTCGACGACAACGGGCCCAAGAACGAGCACAACGCCGGCGCCCACCACGCCATCAACGTGCCGCTGAACGACGGCATCACCGACGAGCAGTACGGCTGGCTGTTTGAGAGCGTCGTCGGCAAGATCGTCGAGCGGTTCCGGCCGAGCGCCATCGCGCTCCAGTGCGGCGCCGACTCGCTCGCGGGCGACCGCCTCGGCCGCTTCAACCTGCAGGTGCAGGGCCACGGGCAGTGCGTGGCCTTTTGCAAGCGCCTCGGCCTGCCCATGATCCTGTTCGGCGGCGGCGGCTACACGCCCCGCAACGTCGCGCGCGCCTGGGCGTGGGAGACGGCCATTGCGCTGCAGTGCCAGGACCAGATCGACCCGGAGATCCCCGTGCACACGCCCTGGCGCGACCACTTCCGGCAGACGCAGCTGCTGCCGACGCTGGAGCAGATTGTGGGCGAGCCGCGGCCGAACAAGAACCCGCCGAAGCGCATCCAGGAGATTGTGCAGCACGTGCACGAGCAACTGCGGTTCGTGCAGCACGCGCCGAGCGTGGCGATGCAGACGATCCCGCCGGACCTGGGCGGCGTCCGCAGCGAGGTGGACGAACGTCTGCGCGAGGAGGCCGAGGAGCGAGACGAGCAGCTACGCAAGACGCGGGAAGAGGGCGTAGGCGTCGCCATGGAGCTGTGAGGGGGTGTGGGACTATGCAATTTGTTTTCTGTTTGTTTTTTTTTCTTGTCATGTAATGAATACCAGTTTTGTGGGGCGTTTTTGTTTATGTACAGTATGCAGGTATTTCAGCTTAGAGGGTGTATCTTGTTTTTTCCCCCAGGGTAAATGGATTGATTCCTGTGATATACGCTGTCAACGAGCGCATCGAAAACAATCCGCACTACCTGCATGCTGCCCAATGACGGCCAAAAACAAATCCCAAAGCAACCGCAATGCAAGCTATAAAAAAAATCAAAGTAGGCTTAATCAAAAAAAAAAGAAAAAAAAGAAACAAGAAACAAAAAAAAACAAGCATGAACGGCCCACGCTGTCTGCCTCAACCGTCCAGCGCCGCCGTCTCCGGCCGCCAGCCGCCCCGGCCGTGCGCCCGCACAAACGCCACCAGGCACACGCCCACGAAGAGGCCCAGCACCAGCAGCAGCAGGTTGACCGGGACAGGGTTGCCGCCGCACACCTGGTGGAACAGGTAGTCGAGCCCAGACTGCGCAAAGTTGCCCAGCCCTGCCAGGCAGATGATGGTGCCGTAGACGGTGCCAAAGGTGCGGAACCCAAACACCTTGGCGCTGTAGTCGGACACGGCCGTGTAGTAAAAGGGGCGGTACAGCACAAACAGCAGCACGTTGGCGTAGGCGGCCCAGGGCCGGTGCGGGACGACGCCGAGCGCGCCGACCGCCGTCGCGCCGACGACGAGCGCGGCCAGCACGGTCACGGTGGGCGTGCGGTCGAGCACGAGGCCGACGAGCGGGATGGCCACGAGGCCGCCGAGGGGCAGGGCCAGGTCGAAAAAGTGGTTGACGGCGACAGCCTGCGCGGGCGAGCCGAGGAGGGCCTCGTACTGGGGGCGGACGGTGGCGACAAAGTAGTTGATGCGGGTCATTTGGATGACTGGTCGGGGGAGTGTTAGAGACAAAGAAAGCCAACAATTCTCGTAGTCGTCTCCCCAAACTCACCCGTGAACAAACAAATCAGCACGAACCACGGCGAGCGGATCTGCGCCAGCGCCGGCTGGTCGTGCAGCACGCCCCAGACGCCGGCAATCTCGTTGGTCGCCTCTTCGCGCCGCACCTGCGTGTCCGCCTTGGCCGACCCCAGCAGGGCCTCGATGTCGGCGACCACCGACGCGCGCCGCGCCCGCGCCTGCGCCTCGTCCTGGAGGAGGGCGGTGTGCTCGTCGATCTGGTCGGCGGCGGGGCGGTGTCGGTGGTTGGGGGCCGTCGGCGGTACCCGGCGGGCGGACAGCGGGTCCGGGTCCCCCGCCTCGTCGTCCCTCTCCTCCTCCTCCTCCTCCAGGCGCGCCGCCTGCGCCACCAGCGCGCCCACCGTCTTGTACGACTGCCGCGGCAGCAGCGTCAGCTGCAGCAGCGCGATCAGCGCCGGCACCACGAGGTACCACCGGAAAAACGCGCCGTGCCCGAACGCGCCGTCCGACCGCTCGTACAGCACGCGGTACCCCAGGAACACGGCGCTCGAGGCGTCAAAGGCGCCCGTCAGCAGCGCCAGGATCAGGCCCGCGTGCCGCGGGAACGCGTTGGACAGCTGGAACGCCGAGATGTACGTGCAGGGCCCGCCGAGGGCGAGGAGGAGGTAGCCGCACAGGTAGGCGTCGACGGGCAGCGGGGTCGTCGGCGGCAGGGGCGCGTGGGCGAGCAGCAAGGCGCCGGCGGCCAGGAAGGCGGCGCCCAGCAGGCCGCAGGCGCGCGGGCCGGCGTGGTCGAGGAGGGCGCCGAGGGGCAGGGCGGCGACGTTGGTGCCGACGGCGGCGACGGTGAACATGAAGTTGAGGTGGATCTCGACGCAGGTGTCGACGTTGTTGTCATCGTCGGCGGCGGCGGCGGCGGCGGCGGCAACGGACGGGTCCCGGCCGCCCGCCGCAATGCACACGTCCCGGTAGGCGCCCTCCTTTTTCAGCACGGGCTTGATGGCGGCGTACCCAAAGACAATCCCGGCAGCGAAGAAGCAGTACACGACGGTGACGACGATTTGGGCTGGAAGGGAGGGGAGAGACATGTTGTCAGTATAAGACGTCGTTTGAGCAGGCTATTACAATCCTCGTCTCTTCTTTTTTGTTCCTTTTTTCCCTTCTTTTACAGACGCACCAATGCGCTTCCACACGGGCACTTCAAAGGCGCTGACCGCTTGGACCATGTCGGTACGCGTGTCGATGGGATCCCAGGCGTCCGGCAGCGGGTTGAAGCTGAGTCGCCGGGAGCGGGCGCCGTCGGAGACCAGGAGGGACACGGGCACGGAGGAGGCATCGGAGCTGCGCCGCGACGAGGGCCGGCCGGGCAGAAACGCCACCGACTCCAGGGAGGCCACACGGTTCAACGACATGATGAACGGGGAGCGGTGATGGCCGTCTAGAGGGAAGAAGAAGAAAAAAAGAAGAGGAGGAGAGAGAAGGGAGGGAAGGCGGAGGGAAGGGATAGGAGAGGAGCTGAGTCCAAGAAGTGAACAGGTATCAAAGAGCGTTTACCGCCCTTGTTTTCAGTGTACTCCAATGTCTTGTGCTCTCGTCACCGTGTACTGTATTACCGGAGGGGGGGTTAGGGAAACGTCACCAGCAAAAACCGGGTCATGTCCGCGCGCCGTCTTTTTTTCTTTCTTTTGCCGATCCCCTCAAAATAGAAGATGTTGGTCTATATAACAAAGAGTAGGCATGGGTTTTTATTCGCCAATGGCAACTCTTCAGCAATCAAATGGCCGTCCATCCCCCTTCCCTGGCTGGTGTCTCCCGCCTCTCTATCCGAAGAGGCTGCGGTGTTCCGGGGGATGTCAAAGATAAGAAGCTTTTCCGTGAGCTTTTCGGTTTAGCGCGGATCATCGAAAGGCAAGGTCAGATCTCCCCCGCCTCAGCTAGGCGGCCAGCTAGGTCATTGGCCAAAGATTGCGAGATAAATGAGTGTTCGATAAACGATTGTGAGAAAGCTATGCGTAACCAATGCGGAAGTTGAGGATGGCGAGGTTGGGCGTTGTAGATAGCTCAGCCAAAGATCACAGAACCAGGTGTGGCGAGCCATTGATCGCGAAATGCAGCGTACGTTCGCATTTTCTTTATTTTTCCTCTATTTTTTTTCTTCTTCTTCTATTCTCCTTTTGTTTTCTTTTGTTTTATAGTTTTATTTCTCTCCCACTCGACGACATAGATTCTTCCTCGTGTACTGCCCTCTCCCTTTATCCATGTTGCACTCTTCAAACTCTTTGGTTTCACAGCATTCTGTCGACATGAGGCCAACCATATGGGTCATCGTCGATACGTTGAGAACAGGGCGTTTCAGAAGATTTTTTACATGAAAACGTCCGTCTTCCATTCGCTAATGACTTGGGAAAAGAAATCGGTTCGTTTTGGGACTCACAATGTTTCACGTTATTAAGGCACAGATTCTGTATGGTTCGAAAGATGGAATAAACTGGTGAAATAGCTGAAAGGTGTTCTCAGTCCCAGAAATTCATAATGATGTGATGATATCACAGCTTTCTAGCTAATAAGAGAATTTCCCTTTATGTTTTCGTGTTCTGTTCTCTGTCTAGAAGCAACTGCGTTCTGACTTACATAACTCGGCAGACGTTCTGCTGACCGATTGGGAAGTCGTGTTTCTTTGTTCTATATAACTGCTTCCGTGTGTAGAAAGAGCGACTAGCGTAAATGTGTCACACGCCCCTTCCTCGTTTGTTGATGCAAACTTGCCGAAAAGGGATAACTCAGCACCCCTCACAACGTAGACGACAAGCCTTTTAAATGGGAGGGAAAACCAGCTTCACTTTGTCTTCTTTCTCATTCTTTCTTCACCCAGGCCGACGGAGATCACAGCATGGCGAATGTTGGTGCAAAACTCACGAACGACATCCAAGTGGGTGTGTTTTCCCGGCTTGGCCGCAATCTCTCTTGCTCTCCAACGACGCCCGCAAGGACAAAACAACAATTCCGTGGCCACGACGACGATCGGTCGATATCACGCCTCAGACCCGAAAACGAGAGTCGTTAGCTGCTCTTGACCGATACACGCGATGCGATTTGCTTTCTTTTAGGCGGAGCTTCTCGTTGAAGCCTAGTCGCACGACGATGCCGAGCTCCCCTGCCGCCGGCAAACGCGCCGTCGCACAAGCGGTGGGCAGATCCGGCGACGAGGGCCAAAAATAGAAAAATCGCCATTTCGTTTCTGGCAAAGAAAACAAGAGAAATTGGACGATCTGCCAGCACGGACATATTTGCTGGTCGACACCCCTTGCCTCCTCTTCTCGGCAGCCTTGTCGACATGGAAAGACTGCGGTTGCTGTGGAGTTTTTCTCCAGCCGGCGGACGACCCGTACGGGACCTTTGGGAGAGGAGCACGCATACCGGAGTAATCAACACAACTCGACCTGAAAAGGGTCGTGGTCTGGCAAGCTACGCAACCGGTCACCCACCCTGGTCGGCCTTGCAAGCGCCCAGTCTACGAAGTACGAGGACAGCGGAACCAGACTGCGCCGTGGTGCCATGCCATTTCGCTTTTTCTTAAGCGCCCAGCACGAACGGCCAATCAAAAACGGGTGTCCGGGTTGGCCGCCATGGAGAAGGTGGGCACTCTTGGGAGGAGAGAGAAAACGGGAGCCCGCTGGGCGGGATGTGACAGGACAGGACAGGACGGGTAATACGACGGGGGACCGTTGCCACCTATGAACGAACCAACCATACGAGTTCATCTCCCCCAGACACGGCGGGAGCATGAGCCCTTCCTAGTGCGCTGATGCCTTTTGCTTTCTTTCGTCCAACAAAGCTCGGCGGTTGCGCAGACTCAAAAGGCACTCGTCAGCGGTTGCCGCCGCTAGGAGATCTTAGTGGACGGCTGCGCCCTCGAGCCCTTTTCCCCTTGGCCGCTTCTCGCTCCCCCATCCACCCAGCCAAAGCAAACAAACCAAAGGACGATCTTATGTTCCGACCACCACCTTGCCCCCCTCCCCCTTCTTTGCCTGTCGGCTCCTCCTGCTCGCTGGGTTTGGCCTCCCGTCTGGCCGCATAATCGACCACGCCGCGCACGTTCTGGCTGTCTTCCTTTTCTGAGGGTTTTTTTTTCGTCTTCGTTCTATTCTCGAGACCTGTCGTTTGCTTCTTTGGCATCGTGTTTCAACCGCCGTCCACGTTTTATTTTTGTGTTATTTCCCTTCTCACCTTGTCTTTGCAGGAACGGAAACAAAAGAAACCTCGTTTATCAGCAAATCACACAGTTTGTCGTACAGCCCAACTAGCCCTCAAATCATCCTTACGACCAAAGTTTGCTCTCGAAGGATCACAGGTTGACTTGGTTTGGGACGTCGACTTTTTTCTTTGCTTCCTCTTTCCTGTCTTCCCACAACCCTTCTCAACTCGCCGTGCTCCATCTGCGTCTCTCTCTGCGCCGCCCACCTTCAGCGAGCTGTCGCATCTTGTGGCCTCGCACAACCGGAGCGTTCTGCTTTTCGTTTCGGTCGCACCATCGACGGCCACACACCGGCGACCACTCTCTGCGGCCCACGCTGCACACGCTCCAAGACACAGCTCAAGCCGAAAGGAAGAGGATTTGCAATTTCCCCACCCCCACCATGGCTGAACGATCGCGGGGTGTCCCCGACGAGGAGCTTTTCATGAGCCGTCCTGTCGACGACTGTGACAGTCCGACGGTCGAGCCTCTGCGGATATTTAGGCCGCAAAGCTCCGACGGCCCCTCCGGATCAAGCGACAACGCCGCCTCGAGCCGTTTTCGCTACCCTCCGCCGCCTTCCTCCGCCTCCGCTGCATCATATCCTGCTGCCACAGCCGCCAAACCCGCCTCTGCGGCCGCATCCACGCAAGCACAGCGCCCTGCTGCGCGGCCTACGTTCCCGCTGCCACCCGGAGCGTCAAGTTCCGCAAACCCCTTGCCGTACCCGGTCGATGACGACCAGCCTATACCACAGGCATCTCGGGCTAATCGCCCGCCGTACCCAGATGACCGGCCACAGATCTCCACGAGTGGCAACTACAACGACACGTCGCCCCGGCTAAACCTCAGCCCCGTCGGCGGCAAAAAGACTCCCGGCTTAGCCGAGAGGCGCGGAGCTGCGCCCACCTCGCTGTCGCCCACGAGCCCGGTGGACCACGACGGCCTTTTTGCAAAGCCACTCAACCCGGCCCCGCAGCAGAACATATCTACGAGCTACCAGAACAAGCCGTATTATCCGCAGCCTGGAGGCGTACCGTCCTCCTCTTCTGCGGCCTCCGCTGCGGCTCCCTATCGCCCGCCTGCGGACTCCGATACTCTCAAAATGCCGGTGGAAACGGGCGGCGGCGGCGGCGGCATGAACCGCTTTGCGTCTACCGCGTCCACATCTACAACCCGGGCGAGCCGCGGGTCCCCGCCTCCGCCGGAGACGCCTATTGCCGAACCCGGCAACATTCCTGGCGGTGGGATCGAAGCACGTTACGCGGCTGCCGGTATTTCGGGTACGGCTACGCTGAACAGCCTGCAAGCGCCTAGTGCAGCTGCTGCTCAGCGCTTGGCTCAGTACGGCAACCAGGCTCCACCGTCGCAGCCTGCTGCGGCACGCCCATGGACCCCGACCGAGTCGCCCGACAACCAACCGCATGGTCCACCCACCGTGTACCAGGGCATCAGTCCCGTTCAAAGCCCGCCACCTGCCACCACGAGCGCTGCGGCGCTACCGACGCACCCGGCTCTTGCGGGAGCCGCTGCTGGAAGCAGCAGCAGCAACAACAACAACACCAACAGCAATAATAGAACGAACAACGCTGGCCAGCCCAACCTTCAAGTGAGCGTGCTCGAACAGGACTTTCAGCGCATGCAAGCCTCCACGCCACCACCGGCCTACACGAGCGTGAATCCGGGTGGCTCTTCGTCGTACCCCAACGAAAAGCAGCAGCAACAACAGGCCGGTCAAGCGCAGGCACAAGCGCAAGGAGGTCAAGCAAGCGCACGGCCCGCACAAGCGACAACGGCGGCCGCAGCGGCGAAGCCGACAACCACCCTGAATACCGCCGTCACCGCCGCCGGCGCATCGACAGCAGCGGCGACAGCAGCTGCAGGAGCCGTGGCAGTGGCAGCGACAGCAGCAGGAGCAGCAGCGGCAGCAACGCCGGCGGCGAACGGAAGTGGAAAACCTCCCCTGAACACAAACGGGTACGCTTTGGGCTCGCCTGCTCCGCACAATGCAGGCCACCCAGCTTTCGCCAACGAGACACGCCCCGAGAGCGTCATGTCGAACGGCAAGCCGGCTCTCGCGCATACCCTGTCTGTGCAAGGCCCAGCGTCGCCACCTCCCTTGCCCGAAGGCTGGATTTCGCACCTTGACCAGAACTCAGGCCAGTACTACTACATCCACCTGGCCACACAGGCCACGCAGTGGGAGTTCCCCAAGGGGCCGACACCGCTGCACCACGATCCCACCCCCCTCTCGCCTGCCACATCCACCTATGGGAACCCAATGGCGTCGCCTTTCATCAAGCAGTCGATGGCGTCACCTATGTACCCGCCCACCCCTGGCTATGCTGAGAGCATCACAAGCATCGCCGCGTCGACGGCGACGGGGTTCATGGGTCCGCCGCCCTCTGCCGGTGTGGATATGTACAAGATTGCGCCCACCAACGGCGTGTATTTCGGCCCCTATCTACGCTACGTCAACATGGACGTCGAACATGGCACCTGGCTGGGTAGCATCATGATTGTTACCGACCAACCGCAGCCGCCCACAATCCACATCCATCTGAGTGTCGACCTGTCGCCCAACCCGCGGCAGTTGACGCCCTACCAAGTCTACACGCACCAGCGGTGGAACTTTCACAAGTACGACATCGACCTGCCCATGGGCGAACAAGGCACGGAGCGGTGGACGTACGCGGTGACGTCGCATTTGGGCTGCACACGGTACGAGTTTGTGGTGGCTGGACGGCACGAGCAAGGCTGGCGCTTCATTGCCCACTCGGGCAACGACTTCTCGCCGCTCACCTCGCAGGGTGAGCGCAACAAGCTGGGCGGCGTGGACTTCATGTGGAAGGACGTGCTGCAGAAGAACGTCGAATGCGGCGGGTTCCATGTGCAGCTGGGCCTGGGCGACCAGATCTACGCCGATCGTCTGTGGCGCGAGGTGCCGCTCCTGCAGCAATGGCTGGCCATTTCGGGCCGTGAGAACCGCAAAAACGTGCAGTGGACGGCGCGACACGAAGAGGACATTACGCATGCCTATTTCCACTACTACACCTCCCACTTTGATCAGCCGTTCCTACGGGAAGCATTTGCGCAGATCCCGCACATCCTCCAGGTCAACGACCATGACATGTATGTTTCCAGAAGTGGTGGTACCGAACGGGTTTTTTTGTCACACACCAAATTTGGCTGCTAACAACAAACTTTTTTTCACCCTGTATAGATTCGATGGCTTTGGCTCGTTCCCTGCGTACATGCAGCAGACGTCTGTCTTCAAGAACATTGGACGCATTGCCATTGAGATGTACTTGCTGTTCCAGCACCACACGACGATCGAGATCCTGCGCAACGTCCAGACCGACCACGACTTGTTCACCATTACCGGCGCTGGCTGGCACTTTGTCAAGTATTTGGGTCCGGCCGTCGTGGTCGTCGGGCCCGACTGCCGCTCGGAGCGCACCCAGACGCGCGTGCTGGCGGGCCCCACGTACCAGGGACTGTTTCCCAAGGTGGCCCTGCTGCCGCCCAGCGTGCAGCACTGCATCTGGATGGTCTCGGTGCCCGTCATCTACCCGCGGACGGACACGATGGAGACCCTTGCCAACACGCTGCAGACGGGCAAAAAGGCCGTCAATACGACCTACAACCTTTTAGGCAAAGTGACGAGCTCGGTGGCAGGTGTAGTAGGCGGCAAAGAGGTGGTGCAGCAGGGTTTCACGTCGGTGAAAAAGGCCATTGGCAAATCGGGCCTGATGGGCAACGTGCTCAGCAATTTTGGCGAGCTGGGCATCACGGAGGAGCTGCGGGACCTGTGGACGCACGAGTCCAAGGACCTCGAGCGAACCTACCTGATCCGGACTCTCCAAGGGATTGCGCAACAGAAAGGCATTCGCATGACCTTCTTATCGGGTGGTATGTCCCCTTGGTTGTTTCCCCACCTCCATTTCGTCTCCTGGATCGTCTTTCTTTTTCTGACACTGCTAGACGTCCATTGTTGTGGTGCCGGCTTGGTGCACGACCCGGCGCACCCGTCCGACCACAAGACCATGTACCAGATCATCACCTCGCCCATTGTCGGTGCCCCGACCAGCGGCTACATGCTCAGATTGCTGCACAACAACAAGCTGCTGTACGTGCCGCAGAACGGCCACGCGTCCACGCACGAGGTCTCCGACACGAAGGAGGACATGATGGAGATCTTCCAGGTCGACGCGTCGGGCGCGCCGCGCGAGTACAAGAAGCTCATGAACCGGCGCAACTACATCGCCGTGGTGGCCTACGACCCGGAGGCCATTGCCGGCACGACGTACGCGGCCAGCGTCGCCAACGAGCAGCAGGGGCTCAGCAAGCTCAGCCTCGCGGTCGACTACGTGGTGCAGGGCGACGGCGGCGGCTTCGGCGCACCGACCAAGTACGGGCCCGTGATCGTCCCGCATCTCGAGTTTGGCCACTAAGGGGGGGAAGCAAAGCGTTTGCCATAGCCTGTTTTTCTTCATTTTTTTTTTCTGCTCTCGTAATTTTGTCTTGTTCATTTTGTTCCCTTTGCAAAATCTCCATTCTTTACGATGTTGCTGATGAGAGTTTTTTTTTCTCTTACGCCTGCTTTGTTCTTGGTAGACAAGACCCCCTTTTTGGTTTTAGCTTTATTGTGTCGAATTTTTTTTATGTCGTGGCCCTTGCTATTATATAGTGTCCCATTATTTTTCTGTCTATTATCTCGATTATCTAAAAGAAAGTCACTATACGCCCTTCTTCTGTGTGACCGTCGCTGTTTTGTTTTTCCTCTGTGGTTTTATTCTTCTTCTTTCCCATGTATCACAGATTGAACAGCTCCTTGAGCTTTGCCATGGTGTCCTCGGGCCCCGTCACCGCGTGGCCGGTCGTGCGGCTGTCCGTGTAGATCTCGTAGTCGTTGCCGCCCTCGAACGTCTTGTCGCCGAAAAAGTGGATCGTCGTGTACGCGACGCCGCCGGGCGCCGTGGCCTGCTCCTCGAGGTGGCGCAGGCAGTACGTCTTGTCCCAGCCCGTGGGGAACACGTCGAACGAGATCTGCCCGCCGATGGAAAAGGTCAGGCCCCAGTGGCCGAACTTGGCCCGCAGCACCTCGACAAAGGCCCGGCGCACGCCGTGCTCCTTGTCGTACGCCTCAAACGCGAGCCGCTCCGCCGTCGTCGCGTTGCGGCCCACGGGGCTCACGTTGACCATGCCGTTGCGGAACTCGACAAAGGTGCCGCGCTTGACGGGCAAGTTCAGGTCGGCCACGTAGTGCAGCACAAAGTTGACAAACTCCTGGTAGCGCGCCTCGCCGCACCAGGCGATGAAGCTCGTGGACCGCAGCGGCTGGCCGGCGCGGAAGGCTGTGAGGCCGTTTTCGGAAAAGGCAAAGTCGAAGAGGTCGGTGACGGGCACGTCGGGCGTGCTGAGCTGCTCCTGCTGCTTGGCGAGGTCGCTGCCGCCGACGAAGCCGATGGCGCACTGGAGGCGGAGGCGGTGGAGGAGGTCGAGCATCTCGGGGGAGGCATGCTGGGGGGGTGGTGTGAGTAAATAGAAAAGAAGACAGGGGGTGAAGCATGCGCCGAGCAACCAAACAAATGCCCCCAAAAACTTACCAGACGCGCCGGTGTGAGGGTGCCGTCGACGTCAAAGAGGCAGATGGTGTTTTTGATGGGGCGCTCGGTGAGCGGCGGGTAGGCGTCGGCGGTGGGGGCCATGGTGGGCGGTTTGTGGCTGGGAAAGGCGGAAGAACAAAGGAGAAACAAAGTGTTTGTTGGCAATGGCAAAAGAAAGTGAAGGAAAAGGTGCAATTGCGCAAAGCTGGTTCGTGATCGGAACTGTTCGTCGTCGTCGTTCTTATATAGTCCGATAGCCCTGTTAAAAGACCAAGAAAAAAAAAGGAGCGGTCAAGCACAAGTCGACTCAAGAGGCCAGATTCCTTTTTAGCTTTCGCTAACGGAGCCGGGGGTGTTTGTCGAATTGGACAGCTTGCAGGTCGGCTCCAAATGAAAATGAAAAATTTAAAGAGGGATCAGAACGTGGACAAAGGAAAAAAAAAAAAAAAAAAATAGGCTAGCTAGGTCAACAGGAACAGACGGACAAGGGGAACCAACAATCCGTCGTGCCTGCCCTTTCACTTTCCCCTCGAGTCCTCTCCCGTCGATGTGTCTTCGGGGCTGCCCTCTGGGCGAAGCCGCCAACCAACCCCACCACGTGGAGCAATTAGAACCCCTCTTCCCCCCGTGCGGAATGGCGTTATCTTATCGCAGCTCTAAAGTAAGCAATTAATTACTCCATAGATTACAGGGACCGCTACAGGTTGTTTCAGCGAGGAAGGCTGTGCCCGGATTGCGCCCGCTGGTTTTAAATTAACTTTCCCAGTGAGTCAGAACCAGGGTGGTCGGGACACGGTTTTTGTTTCAATGGGAGTAGTGTCGTCTTTGGTTGTGATCGTCTTTTCAGGACAAACAAATTGCGGAAAACGGGCTCGTTGAGGAGGACGGTTCGGACGGAAGAGCTCCACCGCGGGCTGCAGAGGAGGCGTCTCTGCGCATCAGAACGGGGGCCCTGTGGGTGGACAAGGCTGTTGCCGTGTCCTGATGGCGAGGCGATGACCCGTTCGACGCAAGTGGTTGTCCGCCAGGGGTGGATATTACGTCTCTTTGCTGGAGGCATCACGAACGCTCCATGTGTCCTTTCAGCTGCAGTTGGGGGGCTGTGTCTCGACGACGAAGAAGCCAGGTTTTTGGTCGCGAGGCATGCCTGGCTGCAAAGCAGCTTACTGTGTCCAGAAAGAGCTGGACTGGATGACACGTGGCGAGATGTCTTGCAAACGGACAGGACAGGCCACGGCAACAGGCTTGGACGTGTCTCCCGGGTCGGTGTCCTTTGTGTAGAATGGATTCTCCTCATCGGCAAATGTGCGCACAAGAGGTGAGGATGAATCACGAAGCACGTTTCTCAGTTACCATGTACGAGGCAAGGTCAGATTGCAAAGACAGGTTCTGTCCTGTCATTTATTTCTTGATATACTAGCTAAGTGACATATCAAAACATACAAAGAGAGCTCGCTGCTGACCACAAGGAAAAAGGTATTGTGTTTTCGTTGGAGGAAGGATCACGACGTGTTCCAAGCAAAGCAAGTAACCTTTGCTTAGTAGTTGTTGTTGTTGTTGCCGCCACCGTAGCTGTTGTCGTTGTTGCCAGAGCCGTAGTTGTCGCCGCGGTTGTTGTTGTCCCCGCCGTAGCTATTGTTGTTGTTGTTGTTGTTGTTGTCGTTCCGGGAGCCGAAGCCGTCGTTGTTGGAGCCCGAATTGCCGGAACCGTAGTTGTCACCGCGGTTGTTGTTGTTGCCGGAGCCGTAGCTATCGGTGTTGCTGTTGTTGTTGTTGCCACCGTCGAAGCTGTTGTTGTTGTCGTTGTTGCCGGAGCCAAAGTTGTCGTTGTTGCCGCTTTGCCGGCTGTTGTTGTTGTTGTCGTTGTTCTGCTGGCTGCTGCTGTTGGTGTTGTTGTTGTCGTTCTGCTGGCTGCTGTTGTTGTCGTTCTTGTGGCCGCCACTGAACAGGCCCGAGGCAATGTTCTTGCCAATGCCGGCCAGGTCGCCCTTGTTGGGGTCCGCCTGGTACGCCGCCGCGGCCTCCTTGGCGGTGGCGCCGAGCTGCGAGTAGTCGACCTTGCCCTTGGACTCGTAGTCACTGTAGGCCTGCTTGGCGGATTGGCCGACCTCACCCCAGGAGTTGCCGCCGCCGCCGTTGTTATTGTTGTTGTCGTTGTTGTTATCTTTGTTGCCAAACTTGGAGGCGGCGTTCTCGGCCATCGAGGTGAGCTTGCTGAAATCCATTGTGAAAGAAGGGGGGTTGTGGATGTGGAAAGTGAGAGAAAGAGATAAAATTCGGTGAAGTTTGATGTTGCAGCGTCAGTGTAGTGTAAGAAGTGTGAGATGGTCAGATGCCGAGTGAGATGTTGTACGAGAGCTCCGGCTGCCAACGTGGAAAGGGGATGACGTCTCTCTTCTTATACTTCTCCTGGCCGCTCTCCGTCTCCATTCCAACAGACACACTACGACAGTACGAGCACGTTGTCCCCGTTCGGGCACGCCGTCGGACTAGCTTTCTAGTTTGCGATGGGAGTATGCAAATAGGTTGGCCCGCCATCGTCTGTCTTCAGACCAACCCACTACACACACCTTTTTTTTCCTGTCCACCACAGTCCACACACACCCGCCCCTCACTTTGCTTTTTCTTGGACATTTTTTTGTTCATTTATTTTTTTTAAAGGTTTTTTGAGAGCAATTACCCCTGTTTTCTGTCCCGCGGATGGTCTTCCGCTGCTGCTCCTTCCTCGTCGTTTCGTCTACCACCAGCTGCGCATTCGACGTCCCCCCCCCAGCTTCCAGCATCTCACAATAAGAACGTCAGGTTTTCTCGTTGCTTAGGGAAAAGGATGGGCAACCGCAGCTGAACCATCGCTTACCCACAAGGGTTGTGAGCTACGCGACTAGTTCCACACGGGCAATGTCGATCAGAAGGAGATGGAAGAAATGAAGTATTACTCCGTACGATACGTACCTTGGCGCAGGAGGCCGCGGAATGAAAGGATCCAGGCTTGCCCTCACACCAGATGTTGTCTTTCACGGAGCAATATGTTGCGGTCGTCTTTGTCCCAACGTACGTTACATCGAACGGAGCAAGATGTACGTCACGAAGCACATTCTGGCCGCAGCAAAGCTCTCCTCGGCACAGGAGAGGGGAGCCCAGTCTAGATGCGGTTTAGCCTGGGTCAAGCAAGCTGAAAAGACAACCAGCTGCGAAAAAAAAAGAGACGAAAAAAAAGAGACGAAAAAAATGGGGGGAAGACCAGAAAAACAAAATGACAAAAAAGGCGATTTTGGCGCTGGACCAGCGGGGCTGTGCAGTTGTGTGCAGTACGATCGCGCTTGTTGCTATGGGGGAAAAAGGGGGTCAACGGACCGATGGGGCAATGTCGGACGCACGATGCAAATAAAACGGTCTTTGGCTTTTATTGTATCGTATATGCCAGACGGCGTAGTCCGTGACGTAGGCGCAAATATTGGACATACGGAGAAATACAGAATTGACCATCGTGAAGTCCGAAATGTTGGTAAAGGGGAAAAAGCAGAAAAAGAAAAAAGAGAGAAAGAAAGAAAACAAAAAAAGAAACGATGGCGGCCAACCCGACGCAATGAACATGTCGCTTTGGCTGGGGCGGCTGAAAAGAGAGACAAGCAAGGACAATTGCGTTTTGCGTCATTTTCTTTTTCATCACAAAGATGCAGACATGCCGAGCGAGTCAAGATCCTGCCAGAAGACAAGCCAACAAAAAAAAAAAAGAAAAAAACGCGTTCAGGTATACGTTTACGTGAAAAAGCAATATGCTAGAAAATATCGCCCCAAGCGGGAAAATGAGCAAAGACGACACGCTTCTACGGAGAGGACAACACGACCGCCAACCAACACGTCTCGGAGTTGACGTCACTACATGGTATCTTTTTGAAGTTACCAACCTCTCCGGACAATATCCCCCCCCTCAAGCCCACGCCCCCGTCAACTCCAGCACCACGTTGAGTACCGTGCTCACCGTCCACAGCCCGATCAGCGCCAACCCGATCGTCCGCGTCAGCCTCCACTTGTGCGCCGGCACCGCCACCAGCAGCACCACCAGCGTCACCAGCACCGTCACTGCCGACACCAGCAGCGTGCCGCCCACCTCGATCGCGTACGGCTCGTACACCCGCGGCTCCCCGGGGTGCGCCCGCTCCCGCGCCTTGGCCGCCTTGACCGCCATCCACGCGCCGCCGATGCCCACGCCCAGCAGGATGTTGAGCATCGGGCCCCCAAAACACGCCGACAGCGCCATCACCGGGTACCCCAGCCGCGCCACCGTGATGTCGGCCACGAGGTCGCCCAGCGAGTTGCCCACGGCGAAGATGGTCAGCCCCAGGATCGCCTCCGACATGCCCACGATCACCCCAAACGCCTTGAGCACGCCGACCACCTCGCCCGCCACCGTCGAGATCCACGCCACGCTGATGACGAACCCCAGAAAGCACAGCAGCGAGTGGTACGCCGGCCGGCGGTCGGCCGTCGTCGTCGCCAGCAGCACCGCCAGCAGCGCGCACGACACCAGCAGCGCCACCAGCACCATGCGCAGCAGCGCCGCCGCCGGCGCCGCCAGCTCGCCCGCCATGTTGGCCCACAC
>AZHD01000008.1:1276766-1347730 GCA_001636815.1 Niveomyces insectorum RCEF 264 | reverse complement strand
CACGGACGGGCGGCCCGCGCCCGTTGGTGGTTGGAGGTGCGGACCGTCCGCGTTGGACGGATCGTCGCCGCCGGCGGCGGCTCCGTCGCCCACGGCGGTGAATGCTGCTGGCACGTGCGCTGGCGCAGCCGTCGACGATGATGACGACGCCGACGCCGACGCCGACGCCGCGTGTGCCTTCGCATGCCGCATCGCCCGGATCACCGGCGACGGCAACCCCCGGCTCGCGTCCATGCTTCGCCGGTACCGGTGCCACTCCGACTCTCCGCGACGAACGGGGTCGCCCGCATCGGTCTCGTCGTCGGTATCGTCCAAGACGCCCGACCCGTTCAGCAGCGGTACACGAACCGCGTCGCCGACATCGTCGCGGCCGTCGTCGCCCGCGTCTTCGTCCAGGTCATTATCGTTGTCATCACCCTCATCATCGTCATCGTCGTCATCGTCGTTCACTTCTGTCTCCACCACCGGCAGCGTCATCACAAGGAGAAATACCGTCGGCACCGAGATCACGCTGACAAACTTGTCCCAGACCGTCTTCTCGTGCCAGCCAAACAACGACGGAAAGAGCGTGCGCGTAATCACGTGCGGGGCCGGCAGCACGCGGTAGGGCCACCACCGCACGGGTTTGGGCAGCGCCAGTCGCGATTCGTCGTCCATGGCCGAAAAGCTGCTGATTTCCTCGTCGCGGCGACGCCGGGACGGCGCGGTCGGCAGCAAAAGGCTCGACGCCCGTGACGAAGGCGATAGGGGGGTAAAGGTTTGCGGTGTTTCGGTGTAGCCTGGGAACGGGGACAACGCCGGTGACAACGACCGCGGCGAGTGGCGTCCTTGCTGCGGTTGGGACGTACCGTACTCTGGCGAGGACGGGATGTCGAGATGCAGACCAGAAGGCGACCGTGCC
Source organism: Niveomyces insectorum RCEF 264 (assembly GCA_001636815.1). Classification (NCBI taxonomy): domain Eukaryota; kingdom Fungi; phylum Ascomycota; class Sordariomycetes; order Hypocreales; family Cordycipitaceae; genus Niveomyces; species Niveomyces insectorum. The sequence goes on along the minus strand of AZHD01000008.1, from coordinate 1,346,829 downwards.
GAACGCAGTTGTGTGGCGTGCGTAGCAGGTTGCGTCGAGGCTGCGAGGTGATCCTCGTCGCCCGCCGGCGAAGTTCCTCCTTTGGTTTTGGGGGACACGGCAAAGGATGACGCCCCCGTGCTGTCTGCCGGGGCGGGCCCCAGTAGATCTCCGTCACTTGCTCCTCCGCCTGCTCCCCTGTCTGCTCCTCCTCCTCCTCTTCGCAGGGCTGCCGAGGCGGCGGCCTCGAACGGATTGACCGTCGTATCGAACGGCATCGACGACGCCCGGTCTCGCCCGGCCGCTAACAGCTGCTGCTGCCGCTCGCCTGGCGTGTGCCCGGCGCTGAACGCACCGTCGTGGTACGGGCTCTGGGGCGATATGCCGCTGCCGTCGTGCCATCCGTCGCCTGCTTCGTAAAAGGACGACACCGAGTACCCGCGCGAAAAGCTAGGGCGGTGCCGGCCCGCCGCCAGCCGCCGCCGGTCGAGCGGGGCTAGGTGCATCATGCCGGACTTTTGTAGCGACGCCAGCACGGACCGGAACTCGAGCGCGCCGAGCAGACTCGGCCGGATGGGGGCAATGGTCGCCGTGGTCCGCCGTCCGCGCGGGCGGCTGACGCGCATGCTGCTCGACATCTCGGCGGAAATGTGCCGGTTGTGTCGTTCCTGCTGCTCTTCGTTGCGTGTGTGATCGTGCGGTGAAATTGGAGTAGAAGCACCACCAGCAGCAGCAACATCGAATTCCTGCAATTCGGGACTTTCGACGCTTTGGATCTGGATGCGTGGGCCACGCTCCAGCGCACTAATGTCCGGCACCCGCGGCCGCCGCCGGCCACCGAGTGGCGCCGAGTCATCCACCTCGTCTTCCTCCCCGTTGTCAACGGCGGCGCCGCCGCCCCCACTACCACCACCAACGCCCACACCGTCGCCGGCGTGATCCAGAACGGTGCGGTAATCGTAAAAATGGCCACGGGACACGGCCTCGCGCGCGCGCCGCCGGCTGCGCCGCGACGACACCCAGTGCCACCCGACCACCGTCAACACGTAAAACACGTAGAACCCAATCATGGCGCAGCACTCCCACAGCATCAGGCGGCCGTCGGCCAAAAAGACCACAGAAAACAGCACGGCCACGATAAAGAAGCAAATGTCGCGCACAAACGTGCGCCGGCTGACGCGGAACTCCCGCACGAGCGCCATGGACCCGGCGACGACGCCCGTGATGAACCCGGCCGCGCCGATCAGCTCGCCCACCGCCATGCTGCCGCTGTTGGAGTTCATGGCCGCAAACGTGCTGAACACATCGGGCGAGCCGTTGCCAAAGGCGAGAAACGTGACGCCCGCCAGGCTCTCGCTCAGGCCCAGAATGCTGGCAATGGTGCCGAGGTTGACGCTGAAGAAATCGCTCGCGGCGATGCCGATCGTCGTGAAGAGCAGGCCGAGCCAGACGACCAGCACGGCGAACGCGACGGCATGCGCTCCGTGTAGCGTGCAGTAGTAGAACGTAAGGTAGGGCAGCAGACCCGCGGCCTCGTCCTGGCAGTGCTGCCGGACAAAGGCGCATTGGTCGGCGGCCTGGTGCACAAGACGGCAGGGGACGTTGTCGTCGTCGTCGTCGCCCGGCTGGAAGACCAGGCGCCGCACCAGAAGGCCCGAGCTGTCCTGCGCATGGCCCGACCGCAGCCCGCCGCCGGGGACAAACCGATGGAGGAGGACAAGCGAGAGGAGGACGGCGATAGAGACAAAGAAAGGCCGGCTCCGGAACTTGGCCCGCCGGCGGGGCCGTCCGTACGGCCGCCTGATCGCCGGAAGAGGCATGTTGGCTCTTGAAAAATGTAAGAAATATCTTACTCTTCAAGACATTGTCAGGGCAAGTGTGTAAAGGTAAACCCGAAATCTGGTGATCGTCGCCGTCGCCGTCGCCGTCCCTTGTCCGGCCGTCCGTTGCTGCTATTTGCACCGTAAAGCAGTCGCCCTCTAATATATCCAGCGAATATTTCGAAATCTCAACTAGAATATGAACACGACGCAAAAACCAAACACTTGTGAAAGGCAGATGCTACTGCGTATCGTGTGAAGGAACCCGAGACGGAAACGATCAATCGGCGCATCATAGAAGAGGGAAGGGAAAATGCGGGAAAAGCAATTGCTTTGTCAGGCACTAAGTCGATACTATTGGCGCGATTAACCGAAGGGGAAGATCATGTGATTTTGCCAAGCAGTGTGTGGCTCCATTTCTTGGTAGAAATTGCGCAAAATGTGCCAATACGTGCGTTGCAAGCCATAAAATCATCTCTTGTTTTTTTTGCAAAGAAACGGGCTGCTTGGTGACTTCATACATGGCGTACGCATACGTACGAAGTCGTCACAACTTCGGTCGACGCGTGTCGTTGTTGAAGTGGCGTATTAGTCATCGTAGTTGGAGGCCGTCCCGACAAATGTGGGTCTGCAATAACTTACCGTGCGAGATATACAGTGTATTGTATTTCTTGTACGGTCCAGACAGCAACTCGTTCGCGCCAACCCAAGTCACGTGGATTTGTTTACTTTTAGCTGAAACGGGCGAAAAACACGAAAACACCCAAACAAACGCCCAATAACCAAGCAATTAAGATTTTGCGATGCTGGACACAGCACTCTGATTGACAACAACGCAACTCGGCGATCCGGTCAACGACGACACAAAGACTGAGAGCGTGTTGATAAACAGAAAGAAATCAACGAGAGGCCCGGCATGCCTCGCGTCGCGCAGGTTCCCCGTGCGAACAGCACGAGAAGCAACAGCAGAGCTGCCTCGGGCTCGCTTTCGCAGTCGCCCTTCAAAAATTCACCGATCAAGTGCGTTTTTTTTTGTGAGCATGGATTTTCTTTGTATACGAATCTGATACTGACATTGGGGTGCGCGCACAGAATCCCCCTCAACGACGATGCCCAGGAGAAAGCGCAGCGCCTGCATTCGCGCCAGGCGCTGCACGAAGCACAAATCAACCAGCTAAAGGCGGCCGCGACGCCCACGTCGCGCAAGGCGAGCGTTATTCGGCTCGACGACCTCGAAAATTCCTCGCCGGGATCGAACGGCAGCCCGCGCACGCCCCGCGGCGAGCGACCATCGCGAGCCCGCGGCGGTCGGCAGAGTTTCGGTGTCAACGTGGCCAGCGGCAGCAAGGACGCGACGGCCGGTGCCGCCGCCGCGCACGGCAGCATTCTTCGCGGCAATGGACGAGACGAGAACGATGACGACGACGATGACGACGACGGCGTCGTGGTGGGCGGGTCGGCGGTTACGCCTATGAAGCGGGTCCCTATCTTGGCCAACTTTGAGGAGTGGATGAAGATGGCCACCGACAACAAGATCAACGCCGCCAACTCGTGGAACTTTGCGCTCATCGACTACTTCCACGACATGTCCCTGCTGAAGGAAGGCGACGGCGTCAACTTCCAAAAGGCTAGCTGCACGCTCGACGGCTGCGTCAAGATCTACACGAGCCGCGTGGACAGCGTGGCCACCGAGACGGGCAAGCTGCTGAGCGGCTTGGCCGACAGCCGGGAGAACCGGAAAAAGGGCGCAAACGGCGGTGGCGAGGACGGCGGCGAGGACAGCGAAGACGAGGAGTTGGACGAGGACGGCAACGTCAAGAAAAAACCCAAGAAGAAGGCGCAGCGGTCCGAGGCCACGCTGGCGCCCTCCTTCGCCTCTCTGCAGCTGAAGAAGCTCGAGCTCGAGTTCGCCGTGGATCCGCTGTTCAAAAAGGCCTCGGCCGATTTTGACGAGGGCGGCGCCAAGGGTTTGCTGCTCAACCACCTCATGATTGATGCCCAGGGTCGCATCGTCTTTGACAGCAGCGACGACGCCAACGACATTGCCAAGTCGCGCAAGAACGCCAAAAAGGCCAAAAAGACAGGCGACGGCGAAGAGGGCGACGAGGAGGATGAGGACGAGGATCAAACACCGGTGCCATCACGGCAGCCTAGTGCGGAAGCCGATTCATTCATTGAAGAGGAGGAGGAGGACGGAGACGTGCCAATTGACGTCGCCTCTTTGGGTCGCCGTTTTTTCCCCGATCTAACCCGCTTGGAGGAACTTGACGTGTGCCCGTCTCTGAAGACGTTCGACCTTGGCGACCCATCGGGTTCGATGGACATTCCCTTCTTGCGGGCGCCCGATGACCGGGCGCCCGATGGCCAGGACAAGGACAACGAAAACGGCAACAAATCCACCATGTACATTGACGAAGACAACCCGCTCGGTTTTGACGACACGGACGCCCTGGGTGGGTTTGATCTGGGCGGCGACAACATCAACTTCGGCGAGGGCGGAGAGGCCTGGGCTCGGGAAGCTCGCCTTGAGCCACAGATGCGCGTGTACGACGCTGGTGCCGACGGCGACGTAGCCGACGATCTTCTGCTTCTCGGGCCCCGCAACGGGCCAGAAACTGGTGACGACTTCACCATTGCAATGGCGCACGCCTCGCAGCAAGGGCCCGATAAGTTACACGAGAACATTCTGAGCTATTTCGACCAGGCACTGCGCAAGAACTGGGCAAGCGCCGAGCACTGGCGCATTCGCAAGATCAAGGACGTCAACAAGCCGGCAACGACGGCCGCACGGCCACGCAAGGAGAAGGAACCGTTCGCGATCGACTTTGACTCGTCGCTCGATGCGAGCATGGCTGAGCAGCTCTTCACACAAGCGTCGAGCAACACAGCGATCACGCTGCCCAAGAAGGACTGGAAGGCCAAGTCGCGCAACCTGCTTCCCGACGACAAGCACTTCCACAGCAAGCAGCTGCTGTCGCTGTTTTTGAAACCCAAGGCGCGCCTCAGTCGGCGCCGGCCGCAGTTTGGCCTGGGCCATTTCTCGGGCCAACACCACGCAGCGGCCGTACCCGAAGGCGAGATGGATGAGGCGTTCTGGGCGTCGCAAAAGGGACCCGTGCGGCCGTCTGTCGAGGACGCAGGCCACGGCAACGGACACGGGAGCGACGACGATGTGCCGCACGGCGACTACGACGCCAACTTTTTTGGTGACGATGGGTTGCCGTTTGCCGCCGGCGGTGGCGGCGACGACGACGACGGCGATTTGGACGGCGAGGAGTTTGCGGACGCACGGGACCATTTCAGCCCGGCCGACGGCGCCGGCGGATTGGGTGGGCTGAATGGCACGGTAGACGTCGGCGGCATGACGCAGGGGTTTACGCAAGGGTTTACCCAGGGGTTTACCCAGGGCATGTTCACCACGACTGGCGGCTTCGGCGGGCTCACCGTGACAAACCCGGCCGACCTGGCCTTTGGCACCACGCTGGTCACGTCCAACCGGCGCGTGCGCCCAGAATACGTGCAGTACGCGCGGGTAGCCAAGAAGGTGGACGTACGGCGGTTGAAGGAGGAGCTTTGGAAGGGCATGGCACTCGACAAGGGCACGGATGCGTTCCGCCTGCTGACGCCGCCACCGGCCGCCACCGACTCAGCGTCGACAGCAAACCCAGACGGCGGAGCGGCTGCAGCAGAGGGGTCAGAAGCGTCTATACCACCAGAAAAGGCCGCCGACACCGCCAACGACCCGCAGCTCAAGTTCACGAATGTGATGAACGGACTGCAAGCCGTGTACCCCAAATCGGTGATGAACGACATCTCGACGAGCTACTGCTTCATCTGCCTGCTGCATCTGGCCAACGAAAAGGGCCTGGTGCTGAACAACACGGAAACGTTGACGGACCTGGACATCCGTAGGGACTTTGCGGCAGAGATTACCGTGGAGTAGTTTCTCTGTCTTTTTTTGCTTTTTTTTCTCCCGCCTCTGCTTCATGCTAGTCTTTCTTTTGTATAATGAGTTCGGTCTGTGTTATGTTAGGCATATTTTACCACGTTCATGCTTTTGCTTTTTGGCTTCTGTTGTTTTATGAAGAAATACGGAGCAGCTTTTTTTAACGATAGTTCTCTTGATCTGTTACAGCGATGACTTCTTTGCGCATACGATTGATCCCACGGCAGTATTTTCTCGGCCGGCCAAAGTCAGGACCATTTGGTAGGAAGATCCGTCGTGAACTCCGCAATGATGGCTGGCACATGTAGCTTGTCAAAAATAAATGCCCCAGAGGCATCGAGACAAGCCACACTGCCCAAGGACTATCTTCCCATCGTCCCGGCCTGTTTATTATATTACACAAAAAATAAAACCATCCATCAGCATTTCTATGGCTCTCCACTATTTTGTTAGGTTAGACGCAAGCCAGAGCATCATATCTTCTTCGTCCGCAATCCTACTTCGCTCTTTGTATTTCCCCCTCTAAAAGGCAAAAAAGGGGGCGTAGAACAGCAGTAACAGAACATCAAAACGTGTCGAAATGTATTTTACAGTCTTCGTCCCTTCAAGCATCATATTTTTCTTTAGGGGTGTAGTTGCTCCTCCAGTGTTCAGATTTAAATACTGCCAGAAACAACATCAGATTCAGGGGGTTGACGTGCATTAGAAAAAAAGAATAAGATGGGAAAAGGCTCATCACCGGCAACAGGAGTCGCAAAGAGTCACCAGCAAGCGCCTGTTAAAATTACGTTAATGAACAGCCCCTGACACCTGCACATTCAGGCGTGTATTTACGGTGATAGAGGATGGGGAAAGTTCTCACTGGTTCGGGGGATAAACACAATACACACACACACACACACACAACACGCTCTGACACACGCCACAAGAGGCGCACCCACGAGATTGCGGCCGGTAACATGCACGTATACCAAAGCAAAGAACAAGATCATATAAATAGAAAAAAAGGGGAGGGAGCGCGTGCCAATTCTCCCCCTCGGGTCCCTCTCCGCCCCCTTTTCCGGTCCCTTTCAACTCAAAGGGAAAGAAAAATACGATGCATCAAAGCATTGTCATAATTACGCAGGAGAGTGGAACGATCACGGCGCGAAGACAAACCAAGAAAAAAGGGGGCATAAACACGGGGAGCGCGTCGAGCAGTCCGGCCGCCGTGGCCCCTGCTCTTGTTCGCGCCCCCTTTCTTGTTGTTTTCAGCACCAGCGTGGTCCACGGTTCTTCTCCCAGTTCTTCTAGCTTCTACGATGCTGCACGCCTCAAAGAAAATTGCAGGGAGGGTGGGGGAGGAGAGCTGTTGTAGGACATGCAAGGCACAACGGGCGCCAGAACGCACAGGGCAGACGGGGTGATCCAAGTGTCTGAGTAAAGAACGGTGCTTGACGACGAAAAACGGTTGTCAGAGGTACTACTCGGTACGTAGAAGGGAGGTGGATGTGCCCAAACGGAAGCAAGGCCAAAACGGTTGGGTGGAAAACAGTAGCCACGACAGCAACGGCAGCAACGGCACCGTTCGCTTCCTTTCTCATCCCTTCACTGGCTGTTCTGTCTTCCGTAGCATAATAGGTACCTCACGAGTACATCGGCGTCCAAGAGAAGTGATCGCCGACGTGCGTAACGCCAGGACGGCAAATAAAAGGGGGGCTGAGGAGGGAAAAAGAAAACATAAATCAGAAACAACGTGGTGATTCTCAAACCGTGCCCCGTTATGGCATTTTTGTTGTCTTTTCTTTTCGCTGGCGTCGTCCAGTCAATCTTATGGCCAAGGTAATTAGTCCCCACAAGCAAAGCACGAGCAGGGAATTAAGGTTGTTCTTCTGTATCAGTAATAGGTTGTGAGCCTCTGCTGTCGCCATAATCGTGCTCGAACTGCCGAAGGACAACGGTCCGTTCAACATTCCCCCCTGTTGTTTGTCCACTTTGTGTTCACGCTATCCACATTATTCGACAAATGATGAGGCGGTTGAGCCTGTCATGACTCTGCGGGCCAGAGCGCGTTGGGCACACTCACCATCTACTCCGTCCTCGTAGACAGCTATTCTGTAAGAAAAGAGGACCTGTCCCAATCAAACGAAAGGCTTGCTATATTCACGTCTTTTTACGACTTTGATTACTACTTTTCATCGGAGGCTGGAAACCGTGCTTCGAAGATTGCGACTTGTTGTGCGGCGTGTAGTTGCAGCGTATACGATGGTGTGCATGCCTTGTCTGGTTTGCTATCACGGCAGTAAGTGGTGGGCGAACGATTTGATACGCTGTATTGTTCTGTTGTTGTACACAACTGGAAACATAATGAGTTGCGTACGGAGTATTCCTGTTCGTGGTTGTGCAGGATGGCAGGCTGGCTAAAATCAGGTAGCCGTATTGTAGGGAGGACGAAGGACGCTGACGATAATGGATTTTCATCGAGATGAAGGTTCCACTATCAGAGAAAATTTTACGCAAGGACCCAGGTGTCCTTTTGTTTTTGCATTTGCCCTGCATGAATTTATGGCTGTCACCGCATACCCGAGGTTCGTCATAAACGAGCAGGCAACAAGCGAAAATGAAGAGATGCTAAGAATCATTCAGCTGCCCGTGACAATACAACAAACAACAGCAGCGAGGACCAAGGTGAAACAAATATGCAAGGGGGAACGTTGCCTCCTGTTAATAACGACAGAGTTGCTAAAGAAGAGTGTTGGCGAGAAGGGGGCAAAGGACCTTTAGCGACAATGCTAGGGCGAAAGGAAGTTTTGAAAAAAAAAAAAAAAAAAAAAAAAAAAAAAAAAACTTGCCATTCACATGACATTCATAACATCAAGCGTGCATTCAATTTCTCGGAAAGAAGCGTCTTTTTCCAGCAAGACAACCAAAGCCAGAAGCAAGATTCATGAGATGGTTGGCACTTGTAGAAGAGATATTGCTGTCTACGATAGTGACTTTCCAGCCAACAGGAGACAATCACGACCAGCCGATTGCTGTTACTTTCACGAATACAAACGCCACTGGATCGGCGACAGAAAAAGAAAAGAAAAAAAAGCCACAAGACGCAAACGGTTGGCTTCCGCCCCTTTTTCGGCAAACTTAAATTTGAGGCCAAAGAAAAGAAAGTCTAAATCAAAATAACAAAAGCCACCACCTGCAGCCAACCGGGCATAATCTCGATCACAACGGTTGTTGCTTCGCGTCCTTTGTTCTCTGCCCCTCTTGTATCTTTCTTCCAGCTATTGTTATTTTAGACGCTGGGTCTTCCGTGTGTGGTGTTCTGTTTGTTCAACTCTTCCAGAAACAGTGAAACTAGGACGACAGCCGCGAGGAAGAAAGTGTCACCAGTGCAAACGTATATCCAAGAACGCGGCTTTCACTCGAAAAATGAGAAGCATTCTTCTCCTTTGCTTTTTGCTGATTTTGCTTTGGCGCTGTCTTTGACACCAGAATCGCAATCGAGGTATTACGCCCCCTAATGCATTTCTATCGCAAGAATTTTTAGATGTTGAGCAACCATATCCCAAAGATATCGAGGCCAGCAAGTGTTTAACGACCGGGCCCGCCTCCTTTTTCCTTTCAATTTCTTCCCAGCATTATTAACCTGTCTACCAGTAGGCTTCTTTGCGTCCTTATTTCAAAGGTAAAGTGAAGCCGCGGGACGTTCGTTCATCTCACAGTTTTGCCTTGTACGCAAACACCGACGGCCTCAAACGATGCGGCAAGATGCATACATTGACTCCTCCTTCCCCTCTCATCCTATTCCTTGTATTATTCCTCGTGTCTGATATCTTTCTCGTCCAGCCAATTTTCTAAGTTTAAACAAAAAAAAACGATTATACTTAAAAGAAAAAGAAATAAACAATTAGCCCTCCTCGGCGTGCGCGCGAGATGGTATTGCAGCTCGTACACAGCACAAATATGTGATATATGACAGCCAGGTCCTGTTCATGATCGCCTCGCTGTTGGCTGAGTTTGCTCTTCAACGGCTTTTTCTTTTCTTTTTTTTTTTTGTGTGTGTGTGTTTTTCCCCTTTTTTGTTTACACGTATTTCGTACTCCATACGCTGACTGTCGTTGTCCCATGTAGATGCTTTTTTGGACCGACATGGACAGTGCACGGCAGGTACGACCAGGGTACAAGGAGATGGAGTGACAGCCTCCCCAACGCGGATTGGCCAGATCCGGCTGCAACCTTCTTTTCTTGCCGTGGTCTCGATCGAGAAGGGACGCCTTCCGAATTGGGCGACAACCTTGGTTGAGGGCTGGGAAAAGGGGGGAAGGAAGGCAAGGGGTAGGTTGACACGCACAGAGCAGGGGGGGGAAGGCGTGGATGCGTGCGGTTGGCGGGCGTGCCTTTTGGGGTTAGCGTTGGGAGAAGGAACGAAGGAAGGAACCTCAGTGTTGACCGGCAAGCGTGGGATGGTTGGGAGCGAAAACGGTGTGTTGGGCCTGGTACGCCATTGGGGTCTCCCCGTTTTCCCCTCCTCTCCACCCCGTTTTTGGCCAAGGAAACGGTGCGCCGTTTGACGGAAAACTCCGTGCAAGAAACGGTAACTAAAACGAGGCAAGAGAACGAGGCCAGCTCCACCCGAACCGCTGATGTGGGAAATGACAGCCAGCGCCAGCGCACAGCTAGCCTGGAAACGCATCTATGCACATTTTGTTATGTACTCTGAACTCCGCATGTTGCCGTTCTTTTCGTCAACGGTACGAGATCCTTTACAGAGTACGAGTAATACGCTGCATAATGCACAAAAGAAGAAAGTCTCGTCGTCTTTCGTCTTGTGATGAACACACTTCGCGGACGAGGAAGAGGGAAAAGAAAGATGACCTGTCACCGCCCAACGGCAGCAAAGAGAGGAGCAGCTGGTACTCGGTGCGGCTGGGCCACCGCTGGGGCTCGAAAAATAGGCACGTTTGTGTCTTGGGGACATGCAGCAACTTCGTTTCAGCCAGCCATAGGGACAACGTGCCTGACGAGTATTCCACTTTATGCTCCCAAAGCTGCAAGCTCATGAGACCGGTCCGTCGGCCGTCTTGACCGAAATCTCGCTGGAGCCAGTGGCAGCCTGTACAATGATTTCAGAGAACTTCCCATTCGTATGTACGTCGTGTCTCACTTCGTACGATTGAAGGACGAGACTCCGTTGGCAAGACACGTGGAAAACGAGCCAGGGCCAGAGATAAAGCGTGAGGGCTAATCTGGCCGCTAAAAGGGACGATCTTTTTTTTTTCTCTACGGAGTACGAAGTACGGAATAAGACTTTGCTTCCACTACTTCGTATTCTTTTCAACAGCGGAATTTGCCGTTGCCGCAGGGGACCGGAATCGCTGTTCGTATGGACGACCGGAAACAGCTTACTGATGCTTTATCAACTTGTGGCAAACACGTCGCCAGTGCCGAAATGGGCGTTATGCCTACGGAGAGTTGTTTTTCTGGACCGGCGTAGCCGGAGAAAAATAAAAAAAAGCGACGAGAAGGAAAGGTGCTGGAAAGGACACCGACAGCCCCTGAATCGGCGAGAGCTCATGCCTAGCGCTGGTGGAGATTTGTCTCCAAAAAGAGCAAACGAAATTACTGCCGTGATGCTCCATAGTCGTACGAGTAAGACGGACCTGCTACTGACAACATACCCTGTGATGCTTCACGCCAAAGACAAACTAAACTGAGAGGCTAGGGGAAAAAGACGCAGCCGCGCTTGGACAGAGAAAAAAGAAAAAGAAAAAGGCACCCGCAGCCATGTTGTCGGGTAACTACCCCAACGTGTCAGAGCGCCGTGACAGCTTTCGTGGGACCCCTTTTTCTTCGTTCTTTCTTGTCTCTTTCCCTGAACCCTGCAAGAGGACCTTCTCGCGTGTGCGCTAGACAAGAAGCACGCACAGGAATACAACCACGGGCGTACGCCGTCCAATGGACGACGGAGCCGGTAGAAAAGAAGCCCATGCGGCCTCGCATTCTAAATTAGTCTTTATGGAGAAGTGCACGCGAACTGAGGACGAAGTACCATACGACGTACAACGAATGGGGACGGAGTCCTCGTTTGACTCTCCCTACTTCGTAGTATGGACGAGTATACATATCTTGCAACGGGTACGCGGCAGGCAAGCGGGCTTTGTAGGAAGAATGGGAAGTGTTTGTTCACAATATAAAAAACATAAGAGAAAAAGGGCTGGAACTAAAAGGCGGCTTGGGACAAGACGACGCCTCCCGCAAGGCGATGGCGTTTTTGTGGCGTCCACCGCACCATCCATGCCGCCTTGCAAGATGATATGAGATGACACCGAAGCCCACATAGCAAACCTCCATACGAGTACATATGGAACCGCCACCAGTGGTAGAGCGTGATGGGAAGCAGGGGCTGCTGGTTGAAACTGGGAAGGAGAACGGGAGGGAGACGAACCACAAGCGAGCGCGTGATAGCAAAAAAAAAAAGGAAGAAAAAAGAAATTGCAAAACCTCGACGCACTGTCTTACTTCCTTTTCTTCATTGCTTAAGCGAACTGCAGCGAACTGTAAAAAAAAAAAAAAGAATTAGATAGGTCTTTGTTTGCTTTGCTGTCTGACTGAAAGCAGCTAAAACAGCTGCCGAAGGGTTCCTCTGCTTCGTTCTCCAAAGCCTTTTTTTGCATGGGAGCTTCCCTTGAACGTGTTGATACCCACTTTCTGCACACAGTTCTTGGCTTTTCTGTGCCGGTTTTGCCGTGCCTTTGCATGCTTTCCATGCGCGCCAAGACGTTGTTGGCTGGCAGACGAAAGACAAGGCCAGCAGCCAAGAAAGCGGGGGAGAGGGACGGAGCTGGACACTGACGAGTAGTAGGTTGTAGAAGGGGAGCACTTACAAGCGAAGAGACCTCGAGGACGGTTTCCGTTCTCCAGCACCGCTGTAACTCCCTTTGCTCTTCCCTGGACCCGCAGCTGCAAACCCCCCTTCCCCCCAAAAAGCAAAAACGGAAAGGCAGGCAGGCAGCCGTCGTTCCCCCAAGATTCCTCCTTCGGTTTGTCTCTCGCTGAGAATTGCCGGTTTTGTACTTTAGTTGCGAGACGGCGAATCAAAGGCAGCATAACAGCAAAACGGACAAATTGTATGCCGTCTAACAGTATGGGTACTAACAGGACAGTTGTCTGTAAAGAAGTTTTTGAGAAAAACCAAGACGATAAAACGGAGACCGTACGAAAACGGACGGCCCCGTCGTTGTGATTGTACGAGACACAGTGAGACAAAAACACGCCATTGCGTGATCTAGACTGTGCCCTTCGCGTTTTTTGCATCTAGGATGAATGTTCAAGGCTGTTCCATCTGAAAAAAAAAAAGAAAAGAAAAAAGCAAACAAAAACAAACAAGCTTCATACAAGGGGGTGTACAAAGCGATTTGCTCTCGGATCCTGTGACTTTCTTGCTGGGCCTTTTGGCTCGTATTCTTTTTCTTCAACTGCCAACCCAAAGTGAAGCACTCAGCGGGCCGGACTTGTCGTCTTACTGTTGAAGGGGGAAAGCCTAGAAGAATTCAAAAAAGAGAAGAAAATACGAGACAACGGACCGAAAGCTGGAGAACAAACCAAAGAGCCCGGAGAGAGAAACAAAGCAGCCGGCCCGTTTATGACGGGAGGCTGACAATGACATGTTGGCTTCCTGTCGTTCGTCGTCGGTAAAGTTTGACGTTGCAGGGAACGACAACGGTACGACGCGGCATCGCCTGGGCGAAGGGCCCGCCTGTCACGGTGGCATCTGGCACGGGTGGTGACCGAGTCTGGCGGTAAGGACCCATCGCGTATTACGACGTACTTGTACGTATGCAGTATCACTCCGTCCTTCATACGACTACTTAGTAGTGCGAAGTACGGCGCGGGTGGCTTCGAGCCGTGTTGGGCGTGGGGTGGCGTTGCCCAGCTTCAACCTGCTATGAGGTTTTGCTCTACCCGTACGTTGCATTCTTATGTACTCCGTACGGAGGATTGGATATTGAGTAGCGTTGCTGCGCTAAAATAAGCGGACAGCGTAGCACTTTGCGTTGTAACAGAAGGCTGGATGGAAGGTTTTCTTTTTTTCCTTCTCCCTGTCAAGACCATCACGATGCAACCAAACGTGTAAGCTGAAAAGACGCACACAAGGCGGTGAACCACCGGCCACTCCGGGTGATGGGCCAAAAAGGGAATCAGAATTGCGTTTTTCCATTTCTGCGAGCATCGGCGAAGCGAGGTTTTGAACGCCGAGAACCGTGGTGCCTCGTTCTTCATCATGAGATAGAACCAAAAATGAAAGCAAAATAGCTCTGAGACATCGCAGTGGTGACCTGTTCGTGCCATGGTTGATTGGTTACGAGATGGTCTCACACTGCGACATCTCGCGAGACCCCTTTCTGGATGTCTTGAAAACGTCAAACACCGGTGGTTTGGGTCCTCCTACCTACGTCCAAAAGAACGGTCGAAGGCGGCACCCCAGCCAAAACGCCACAAACGAGGCGCTGCCGCTATGCGAACGAACCGGAAGCGCAGAAAAACGCCAGCCTGCGAGTGACTTGTAAGCATACGATCTTTTGTCGTCGCCGGCGCCTGGGCGCCGGGCGGGTTGAGCAGGGACCATCAGAGATCGGGTGGGGTTTCGCAGCTCCGTGCAGCGAGGCCTCCGACACATTTTGCATCTCGTGTCGGGGCCAGGCACTGCCTTCTTTTCGGCGTCGGCGTTGGTGCATCACCAGCGTCGGATGCAGGACACGGACAACGGTCAAAACGAGCGCTCGGCTGATGTACGTCGAGGGGCAGGACGCGGCGTCACAAGAGAGACAACGTTCTCCATGTGGTCATTTTTTTATTTTATTTTTATTTTTATTTTTTTCTTGGGCAGACGTTCTCGCTCTTGTGAGTCCGTTTCGCCGTTGGGGCAAGGATCGCAGTCTGCCCCCGGTATCCCTCCTGCCGGCCCGGCAAATAAACATTAAGCCTAGTCAAAGACGTCGTTGACTGCAAGGGAGGGAGGGAATGGGGCCAGAAAAAGAAAAGGAGAAAGAAAAGAAAGGGCCGAAAAAATGGCGCAGCACTTGCATATGCAGCTTCTTCGGCAGGGGGGAGGTTTCTTTTTTTTCAGTCTAGAACCCCCAAAGAAGACGAAAAGAACAACAGGAAGAGACGAAAAAGAGAAAGAGAGAATAAAAATACTCGACTGAGAATTCCGTTTTCCGTTTTCGTACAATAATGTTGCTCCGTGATCGCAGAGACGGTGACAGGCAGCGTTTTTACCTCGTATGCTTTTTGAGTTTTTTTTACTGGATTAATTGCTCCGTAGAATGCGTGCCAGGGAGTCTGTCCCAACCCAACTGGCTTCCTCTTCTCTTACCGTGCCGCCTTTCCGTCCCATATCTCCCACGACGTGCGTAGTGTTTTCTCGCCGATGTCACCGTTGCTCCGTACTTTGGGGACGAATTGCCCTTTTTGAGCCGTCCGTGATCGGCGTGATCGCCCCGTCAAAAATAAGGGTCCAGCACGGGGAATTTGCATTGCTACGTCAATGAG
The DNA here is from genome assembly GCA_001636815.1 of Niveomyces insectorum RCEF 264. NCBI lineage: Eukaryota > Fungi > Ascomycota > Sordariomycetes > Hypocreales > Cordycipitaceae > Niveomyces > Niveomyces insectorum. The sequence continues at coordinate 1,331,553 of AZHD01000008.1, read as the reverse complement.
CAAGGTCCCACAAAAGAAAGCTTGCAGGAGACTTTCTGTTTACGGGCCGTTGACCACCGAGAAAACGTCCGGCCCCCTTTTGTTTCTTTCTACTTCACTCGTCGCAAGAGAAAAAAAAAATGAACCAGTCACGGCAAACCCGAAACTGTGGGAAACGTCCACAAGGTGTGGCAAGGCGGGAAAATGGGGAAGAAAGGGAAAACGAGGTGGTGGTGCATGTGTGGGGTGACAGTGACAACAACCGCACCCAATAGAGGTGGCCTGGAATGACTACGAGCGTCTTTTTTTTGGTGTTTTTTGGCCTTTGGTCTTGGGAAAGAGAGCGTGACACCTGGGACGGTTCAAAAGGCACGCAATTGGTTTGAATGCAAGGGTGACCTTTTCTTAATCACCAAAATCATGCTGGATCACTATGTACTCCGTACGGGAGACAAGGCTGCGCCTCAAGCACAGGAAATAAAGATGGCCCTTTTTTTCTTGCCGCAACTAGGGCAGTGGCTTGCTGTCTGTCATCAGGGCACCCGCAGCCGGGCGCGGCAGCTCCAACCTTAATAAATGAAATGGCGTTCATTTTGCTTGAGTTGGTAAAAGAAGCTTTTTTTTGACCAAAAGCAATAAAAGAAAAGAGGAGACCACCATGAACACGAATACGAGATAATAGAAGGCCGTCCCGTCGGTTTGGAACCGGCGGCGAACCATGACCGCATCGGAAGCAACCCGTTGCGTGCTCTGTTTGAGACGAGGCGTCCCAGTCTTGATTTGGACGTGCAGGGCAGGACGTCTTCCTTCCGTCGTTCAGACGAGATGCAAACGATGTCACTCGGTTCTCCAGGAGAGAGGCCTAACAACACAAAGCAAGCTGAACACAGCCACTTTGGCAACAAATTAGCACTGAGTAGAGACACCGGCATGACAGACGTACTTCGTTGACTTCATAGCTCATCACAACAGGCCGGGATAATGTCACAAGCTGCTCTCTATTCGGACGTATGCAGTGCCGAGTATACACAATCGTACGTTGCAGAATACATACGCTGCCAACGCACTGGCTCCACCCGCTTTGCGCGTTGCACCAAAGCTTGCTGCGTCTCGGGACAGCCCCCAGGTGGGTTATGCACACGAACAGGAAAACCACTACTCAGTAGCTGATATACCAAAGTGAGACAAAAGACGGATGCTGGACCGCAGCTGGACCGCGCCGAATACGATCGACAACTGGTAAGACACAAATCCACAAGCCCACGAGGAGGCCATAGAGAGTAGTTGTAATACTATGACTGCCTAGCAAAAGAAACGGTGCTCCGTAGAGTGGGCCTAAAACGGAACACGTAAAAAAAGGAAAACGTTGTCGATGCTGTAATACAATGGAATTCAAACGTTTTGTCGGCATAGATGAACACACCCACAAACAGACCAAGTTCTGGGAACCGCAGTGTTGGGCGACAAGGGCGGCCCAGACCGCGTGGTAACCTCCTTATGCACAGTATCTTTTTTCGTTTGCCGTCTCCTTTGCTCAGGTTGGCCCACACCCATTTCTCCAAAAAGGCCAGACCCAGCGTTAGACTTACGGTTCTGGGAGGTTTTTTTTTCTTCCCCTTCCTTTAATGGCCTCGCTCAACCATGTAAAGAGTGGCAAAGTGAGGAATGAAACAAAATGATAAGTAAGAAGAAAAAAAAGAATGTAAAAAAAAAACGAGGCAAGATCTGCTCTCCAAGGTTGTCAAACATACAAAAGTACGCTGGAATTACTTCGACTACAAGTTCGTTTACAACTACTTCGTACACGCTCCTCGCCGCCGAACTGATTTCCTCTCTCGGCACTCGTTTGCCAATGCCCCTTGCCGTCACCTCCGTTTTCGCCGATTTGGGCGTGACTTTTTTTCACGGTTTGGGTCTGTGGCCAGGGCTGAAATAAAAAAAGCAAAAAGCAAAAGAAGCAGGGAGCCCCCTAAACGGGCGAGTGAACCAATGAAGTGGCCTCATAAGCGAACCAGGTCCACTTTGCTATTCCCCTTTCCGTCTGGCCTTTTCGCTGTCTCCCCTGGTTCCAAAGCTCTCTTTTTGTTCTTTTGGTCCTTTTTTTTCGGCAGAAGGAAGAGGACAAGCTGTTCTATGCACACATACGACGTACTTCCTACACATAGGGACACTCGATGCAAAAGCACAGCGCTGGACGGATAATGAGAACAGTTGCACAAGTGCAGTTGTGCGTCGCCGTTCTTTGGGGCGTTCTTCGCTATATGTTGTCCTCACAGCCTTACGACCGAAGCTGTATCGCTTTTACCGAGGCCATTGAACGGAAGACCGGGTTTGCTGTAGGTAAGCATAGTCGCCGTAACCGTCTGTTCACTAATTGCGCGCTTTCGCCGCCCTCCGTTTCTCTTTTCCCTTCCTTGCTTAAAATTCTTTTTTCTACTTTTTTTTTTTTCTTTTTTTTTTTTTTTTTTTGGTTTGTTTTTTTTCTTCTTCGTTGGCCGTGCCTTGCCGTTCCAGCCGGATGTAACTCCCCCAGACGGTTCGCACCAGCGCATCTTTTTATTTTCCTATCCTTGCCTGCCCTCGCGTTGGTTGACAGGTCATGTGTTGCCAGCATGGCCAGACCCAAAAAGTGAGAATTTGTCGTTTTGGCAGACCTGAACCCTCGAACACAACAAGCCGAGGCAAACCCCAGCAACACGCCCGTGTTGCGTGCTTTTCCTAAAGCTCGTCGTTTGCTTCTTTTGGGTTCTTCGCTTGTGATTCTCTCCCTCCTGTTTCCGGGTGGGCCTATCTCAGCCGTTGCGAGAGAAGCTTTTCTTGAATCTGCCGGTCTCCCGCCTCAATTTCCTCCTTTTCTTGTCACATAGAGCGTTGCTTTGCTTTGAGGCCGTATGTTCATGGGTATCCAATATGTTTCGGGCTGCGACTACCGAACATCGTCGTTACATACTGTACATTGTTCAAGCCGCCCCAGGCAGGTAAGAAAAAGACAACGGCGCAACAGCATAAAAACATGCACCCAAACGAACTAAGAAAAGCGCGGAACGAGTGCGGAAAGAGGCGTCTTGTCCGGTTTTCTCACTTTTTATCCGTTCCCCCTCGCCGGCACTGTTGGCAAGGCTTAGCAGGGTGGCCCCCCAATCTCCTCTCTCCACCGTTCGCTCACGTTGCACCCCTGCCAAAACGGCCCCCATATGGAGTACAACTATTACGGGAGAGCACTTCGTACTTAGTACGAAGTAGCCGTACGACGTATTAACCCTGTCATTCACCGGGGACGGCCCCCGGAAGGTCCTTTGGTGGAACAGGGAGAAAGCATGATAGTACGACAAAAGATGCGGCGCAAAGAGGAAATATTGCGCGCTTGCCCGTGACGTCAAAAAATGCCATGTTTCCCTGGTTTTCTAATGTATTCTGTCTGAACGGGGTAATAAAATAAGCCAGGACAAAAGGACTTTCCTTTGAAGCAAAAGCAACATACCAAGCTAGGGGCGGCCTGGAGGATCACCAACAGGCAGCTCATCCTGCTAGTTCCCCCACCGGTACTCTGTGGCTGTTCCTTGTTTTTGATGGTGTACAAAAGGGGCAAAGAAAAGGGACAATCAGCGGTAGTAGATCTGTCTCTACTGGAGAAAGAGAACTACCATCGCGATCACCGCTGCGATCCGGTTTTTTTTTTTTTTTTTTTTTTTTTTGCTACTGGACACCATTTCTAGCCAGGTCTTTTTTTGCTATTTTCTTCCCCTGCGGCACCTAGAACAGTTTTGCAAGCTCCTTGAAGAATCTTTGGCCGCAAGCGGCCAAGATCCCCAAAGGGCGGCGAATGGGAACTATCCCCTTCTGTCCGTTTTCGACAGGATCGCCGTATGCTGCAGAAAACCAAGGCGAGAAGGAAAAGACGAGGAGTGCCTGGCCTGTCACGTCGTTTACCTGTTTAGTTGACTCTCACCGTCCATTCGTCTTTCTGTTTGATGTTGCAATTGTTACGCGAGTACGCGAATCATCGTGTAGAAACTTTGTGGTTCCCTATATTCGTTGGTTTTGGTCGCAAAACAGGGCACCGAGGAATAGCCCCAAAACGCCCCAAACGCTTTCCAAGGACTGGCGTGCTGCAGCGAACGCGCCTGTAAAACGAAACGGTAGTTAGCTATCGGGGTACTCTGTAATGCCCCGTATTCGATCCCGCTTTTGAGGACGGCCAAGTCCGCGATGCGGTTCGCTGCAGCTCAGCTGAAAGAAAGCTTCTCCATATGCGACACACAATGACACACTCGTGCAGGTTCCAGTCTACGCAGGAATACTTGTACAAAATTATCCCATGGTATGCTGTCATACTCGTACAGCATACTGCACATGCGTTTTTATGACAGGTCGGTGGGACGAATTACACGGCCAATGTTCGTCTGCGTGTTGAACGGTAAAACGTGCAAGTACGGCGTGCATACTCCGTCCACTTGACCAAAAGGGGTTGCTTTGCATTGCTGTTGGCTCCGTTTGCGTTGTTTTCCTTTTGTTTGTCGTCGCCTTTTTTTGTGTGCTTAAATTACGACCACAACTGCGCTATGCACGCGCGCACGTTCATTTCTTTTTCTTCTTTCTAGTGGAGGCTGGGGCACGTTCGTTTTCCGTCACCCGTCATTTTACTTCCCGCGCGCTTTTTTTGGTCCTCCTCGGAAAGCTGGTGCGCTCGAAACAAGGCTGTGTCCTGCTGGGCGCTGGGTGGTTGAACTTGCTGTCATCCCCGTTCTTTCTTCCCCCCTTCTTAATACGCCCCCCCCGTCGGTGACGTCCGTTCTGACTACCGGGCGCGTCTTCCTACGCGGCATATGAGATTTGGCACAAAGAGCAATTCTGTTTTCTCCGTTGGCGGCACTTCCTCCCTACGCGCCGCCGTCGTTGCTGAACCGCGTCGGACGGGATGGTGGTCACTGTCCGCTGGACAAGGAAAGTTCTTTTGTTTTCATGTCAGATGTACGCACAACGTAATTGTACAACGACACGACGTTCCCGCATGAGGCTGGGGAGAAAGCCGCTCCTCGAGAGGTGCCTGTTCGCTGTGCCGGCATCTGAGCCACGGACGTTGACATAGATGTTTTGAATGTTGCGGGCCTTTTTTTCAAAAAAAGAAAAAGTATTGTGAGGATGATCAACCGTGATCAACATTGCCAGAACCGACCGACCCAAAAAGCTGGAAAGAAAAAAACAAGGAAACATAAGAGTATGTACATGTTAGGTCGTCATACAACTACATACATACTTCGTACCTTCGCATCAAGGCCCCAGCGTTGTATCCCGAAACAATCGTACTTAGTAGGCCAACCCAGCCCCCAGCTTGGCGAGCCAGCTAGCCAGGACCAGGCCAAGTAAAAAAACAACGGCCTGGCGTGCTTTGCGTCCCGGTCCCCTTTTTCGTTTGTCTTTGTTGTTGTCACATCCCGCGCCCCGTCCCAACTTGTTCCGCCTGTCATCTCATCTTGGGACGGAGTGTGAATGCGACGTGCAAGGCAGCATCATGGCGACTCGTCCGTTCTCATTCGTACAGGCTTGCCCAAGTCATCCTCACGCAGGCGCGCGCTTCTTCGAGGCATTGACACGATTGAGATGAAGTAAAAGCCACAAAAACTTTCCTCATTTTATCTTACGGAGTACTTCGGTACAGTATCGAGACGGGACGTACTACGAAGTACTAAGTAGTTATCACAGAAGAAGCAAAAGGATTATGGTAGTGCGTTCAGAGACAGGCCGTAGCGTGTGGGTGGGTGGAGAAGAAAACAAAAAAAATCCCGACCTGGCCCGCTCTCAGGCCCGCCTGACAGCGACTTTCGAGAGAAAAGGGGCCAGAAGGGAAAGAAACAAAAGTCAGTCAAGAGGTACAAGGATGACCCTCGGTGGCTCATGCGTTTGAGTGCCGTATCTACTTTGGATGCGAGCCATCTTTCACGATGCACAATGTACCTGTTTTGCCAGACCTTGCTCTATTTTATTTTTATTTCATGCTTTCTTTTTTCATCTCCCTTCTTGTTCGCCCCATCCAGGCTGGGAACCAAGGCCCAGATCCTGCCGGCGAACACGAGAGAGGAAAAAGAAAAGACGACAGGTCGTTCTCGTTCGTGTTGCGGGTTTTCTGGTCCCCAGAAAGTGCTGATATTTTGTGACGCACATATCGTACGAATTACACTCGTATACGACACGCAAGGGAAAAAGAACGAGGCCTGGCCCAGCTGGCCCAGACCACACACAACACCACCACCCCCTGGGCCTGGGGCCCCATTGCGTCGCGCTCGTGTCAGGTCCTTCCCTTCCTTCCCCTTCCAGCTGGGCTGGCAACACACCAACGAAGAAAAGGTACGAGGAACGAGAGGACGAGGGTGCCCACCACAACAACCATCAGGACAATCACCTTCTCTCCTCATTTACCCCTGCAACGCCAGCCAGCCCGTCCGTGGCCCTGGGACGTAGGTACGGGAAAAACGGATCCAAGTGACCGCCTGGGACGACGTGAGTGGTGGTGGTGGTGGTGGGAGGGGGTGTATCCGGAAAGCCCTTTCTGCTTCCGTTTCCGCTCCCTTTGGGTCTTCTCCTTTTTGCGTTACATACCGTTGAGGAATCTTTTTTTGGTTGTTTTTTTTCTTTTCTGTAATTTCCTTTGTCAGTGTGGTGCAGCCTTTTCGCCCCTGTCTGTCCCTGCGATGTATCTAACATCTCAGACCTTTGTTTGACTTTTCTTCCTCTTCTTTCCCCGTGTGTTTATTTTTGTCTTGTGTCGCACAAAATCCTGAAAGGTAATTTCTCCAAGTCAGACAAAAAAAGGGGTAGCCCCAAACTACGGGTACTCCGAACAAAGTACAAGATAGGACGCACAAACCAATCGCCTTTACCTTCACTCCACTCCTAACGTTCAACGTCCGCTAAGCTTTTGGCGTGCTATTGCTATGTGAATGATGAAAGATACCAAAGGCGGAGAAAAAAACAGAGCTCGGTGGTGTTCCTTGCTGCCGACGAGAAGTAACGATGCTGCTATCTCTTACAACTGCCTGGTAGAGTACTTCGTACGGAGTACGAAGTACATAGCGAAGATGCGTCTGATTTCTCCCCCCTTTCCCTGTGGCTTGCTTTTAGTCTGTCCCCGACTCCGTCTCCCCGGTGTCTGTCGTAGCGTGCGTTGCCGGCTGGGTCGTATTGTGCATACCTCTTGTACCCACCAACACGCACTCCGCTTTCGCGTGGGTATCCTCCCCCCCGTGCTAACGACTCCAAAGATACGAAGCACGTCGTGGTCGCCGTCCATTTTCGCGGTGATCCACCCGCCCGCATGACGCACACGCAACGCAACGTGCAGAAAGAGACGCTTTCACGAAGAAGAAAAAAAGAAGCAAGACCGACCAAAAGGGGGGAGGAAATCGGAGCCTTGCTCAACTTGAAGACGGTGCTCCCGTCCCCACGCCCAACGCTGACCGTTTCCCTTTTCATTGTCTGTTGGCTGCTGTTGCTGCCGCTGCGCTGCCGCTGCCACTGCCGCTGCTGCTGGACCTGGTCCAACACACCAACTTCGTCTTTACTTGGGGTAGCTGTACTCCGTACGATGGGGATTTTATACGACTGTGTACGTCGTAGGCCTGTGTTTTAGAGCACGCCAATTTGTCGAGTTTGTGCAGTGCTTGTATCTGACGAGTGTCCGGCGTAATCGTTTATGGTTTAGTCGTTGGCAAAGCTTCACCGGCGTCCCAACCGGTCTCTTTCTTTTTGTTCCGTTCAAACAAGCTAGCTTTCTTCACCAAAAGAAGACGCCTTTATTCTCTTTTGACAAACGGCTAACAAAACGAGCTAGAAAACAGAGAAAAGAGCGGCAAAATCATTACAAAAATGACGAAAAATGGGAGGGAAAAAAACGGGGAAAAAAAGAGAAAAAAAGAAAAGGAATGGTGTAAAATTGCAATGTTTTCCCCTCTCCCTCAATGTCAATGGGTTGAAGATTCGGTGTAAGTCGCCTTCTGTAACGGAGGAGCTGTGTCCACTACAACAAAACGACTAGGACAAAAAGAAGCACCGTTTTCTTCCCTCCTTACCTGACCAGTGTGTTGTCGCCCTTTGTACCCCATTGTCGTGGTGCTTGTTGGCTGGGGAGGGGGGTGGCTTCTCGACGAGGAGCGAAGCGCCTTCTCCCCCCTTTTTTTTCTTTATTTTTTTTTTCTCTTTTTTTTTGGCCTTGCCTTTTACTTTGCTGCCCCAACCCAGGCTTTTGTGACTGCTCGTTTGCTCCAACAAACTTGCGTATCAGCCCAAAACAACGCATCGTTCGCTTGGCCCACGCGTTCCGTAGCTTTCTTCCTTTTTTTTTTTTTTATCTTTGATTTTAGATGTCTTCTTTTTTTTTTTCCGTCTTGCCCACGCCTCTGCCGTTCACGCCATACCGGGTCCCCTCCACCAACTCAAATTCCCGTCACACCTCTGCCTCCTCGCCGCCGTCAATCCAAGCGCCTTCCCGCGTCTCGAGGGTTTTTTGGCTTCTTATTTATTTGATTTTAATTTTTATTTCCGTAGAAGCAGCAAAATTTGACAACAAACAGTAAACAAACAAACAAACAAGCAAGCAAGCAAGCAAGCAAGCATAGCAAAACGATGATGTTCGGCCTTGCAGCCCACTGGCTGTTTGATTTCTATGTTTCGTGGTCGAAACCTAAGAGAATCGCCCTGTCGTACATTTTTGCATCTTACTTTGGACACTTTCCCTTGCTCCGTACTCGTCCACGTTTACAAACTATGTACCACCTGTAGAGCAGCCGTCTGCTGTTCGATCATTTTTTTTTTCGTTTCGTTCTTGTTCTCGCTGTTGCTGCTGCTGTTGTTGTTGTCCAAGGCTATGGCCACGTTCACGCCAGAAGCCCAGAACTGCCACCCCCCCCTTCTTTGGCACACACGCCCCTTTTCTCTTTCTCCCCCCTCTCCTCCTCCCTTCCGTTTTCTCGTGGTGACCTGAACGCTGAAGGACCGGGGTACGTTCGGTTCTTTCTTTTTCGTCTTTTCTTTTTATGGTGCCTTTTTTTTTGCCTCTGGTCCTTTCTCGCCTTGTTATTTCTTTTTTTTTTTTAACTCCTCAGTTCTGGGGGAGCTGCTCATCTTTTCCCTCCTTTTCCCTTGCTATCCTCCTTTCAGCCGCTTGCCCCCCTTCAACGATGTAGGGGCCTCGTTCTCTACACCACCACACCTGTTCTGTCGAAGGGTATTATTACTCTTGTTGATTTTCCTTTCTATTCTTAAGTCAAGCCTCGTCCACATCTCGGCATCCTCTCTTCCTTCTTTTTTCCTTTTCTTTGCTCCGTTCCCCTTTTCTTTCTTTTGCTTTTTGGGTTACTATTTTATTTTTCTCTTTTTCGTTTCTTCTTTCGACCTTCTCAGAAGCACATTGACAAGACATTATAAACCTACACACAACCAATTCCTCGCCAAACCGGGAGAGCTACACAACACTCCCATCACGCTCGCTTTCGTAGTCACGCTCGCACGCACTTAACTTATTCGCACACAAAACCGACGACCTCTCTCTCTTGTTTAACCTCGTGCTGGTGCTCTCTTTTGCTCTCTTGATCTTCTATACCACCCAGTCCAGCAGTGTCTATAACCTGGCCGTTCCAAATCACCCCATACATTCATTCACAAGCACATACTCCCGCGTGTTCGCCAAGGTGCCGCCGGCGTGTTGTGTGTACGCGGTCTCGCCACAATATAACTTCTCAGTAGCGGTCTTCTTCTCCGGCGGTTTTTTCCTCTCGGCAGTCCTCCTTTCGCTCCTCTCCTCTCCAACAACAAATCTTAGAGCAAAAGCTTCCTTCTTTGTAACGAAGAAGGCAGCGGCTCCAATGGACTATGCAGCAATCATGCAAAATATGCCTCAAATGGGTGGAACATTCAACGCGGTGACACGGCCCAATGGCCTGAATCCACCAAGCCACGCCTACTCGTTTCCGTACAATAGCGATACGCTGTATTTGATGCCGCAACTACCGCAACTGCCGCCACCGCATCACCGCAACATGAGCGATCCCCAGGCCGTTGCGCAGGCCTCGAAGCAAACCGAGCCGAAGCCGAGACTGGCGAAAGACGAGGTCCAGCTGCTGGAGAACGAGTTCCGGCGCAACCCGAAGCCGACGTCGCAACGGAAACGCGAGATTGCAGAGCTTCTCCGCGTCGAAAACCCGCGAATTAACGTAAGTGCACCGAACTTGGTTTCCTCGCTCCTTCAACTCACCTTGTCCTTGTCCTTCCCCTCGTTCGTCGACAAAGTTGAGCAGACTAACAAGGGGTTGTGTTTTGTTTGGCTTTTTGCAGAACTGGTTTCAAAATCGACGTGCCAAGCAGAAGCAGATCTTGAGGCGGGAAGCCGACCCCAAGGCGGCCGGCGACGCATCTCCGTGTGCCTCGTCCTCGTCCGATCAGCAGGACGACTCCATGGCGAGCGAATATTATGGCACGCAAAATCCAAGCCAGACCCAGCAGCGGGCTTCCTCCGCCGCCTTCCCCTGCACCGAGCAGCACCGCCACCACCAGTCCGGGCTGTGCCCTCCAGCTGCCGACGGCTCGGCCACACACAGCGCGTCCCCTTCAGCCGAGGAATACCCGTCACCCAAGTCGCTCGTCTTCCCTCCCGGAGCCGGTCACGATCTGTCGTCGTACGCGCCCGTCATGGACGGCTTCCTGAACTCGCACGCCCACGGCTCGTATGCCTCCCAGGCTTCGTCGCACCAGAACGGGAGCGTGGACGGCGACCACGCGTCCAGCACGCACGACTTTGAGCGGTCGCTGAACATCTACGTTCCGTTCACCACCGCCGCGGACATGGAGCCCATGATGGCCCCCGTCGCGTCGTACCAATCCGAGCTGCTCGACGCCGACGACCTGCCCGATCTGTCGGACCTGCCCGACCTGCCCGACCTCCCGGAACTGGACAAGGACTTTGTCCTCCCCACGTGCGAATCCCACGAGCGGCTGTCCTCGCCCAACTCGGTGCAGTCCCCGACGCTGGGCATCGCCGATCTGCGGTTCAAGTCGCCGCCGCCGCCGGCCAACATCGCCACGCGACGGAACAAAGGCATCCCCGCGATGCTCAACGCCACGGCCCTGCGCGGCCACCCGTTCGGCCCCAAAACGGGCGTCGACGTGGGCAAGCGCAGCGACGGCGCGGCCGCGATGCGCCGCATTGCGTCGGCCACGGGCCTCATGCCCAAACGGATCCAAAAGACCAGCCTTCCGTCCGCGCCCCGGTCGCCGCTCTACTTTGAACGGAACAAGGAGGCCCTCATGCAGTCTTTCCAGACGGCGGCCGCATCAGCATCAGCATCAGCAGCAGCAGCCGGGTCCGGCCCGCTCGCCCTGTCGCACAGCACCAATGTGTCGCCGGTGATGGCCAGTGAGACACTGGCGTCGATCCAACCTGGAGCCGCCGCCGCCACCGCGGACGCGTCCGACGACGAACAGGCGTCGTCCTTTGCTGCCGGTCCACAGGCGTTCTTTGGCTTGGAGCACACCCTCAGCACGCCGCCCGGCACACCGGGTGTCAATGGGGGCCTTTCTTCCTTTCTGCACCACGCCGACCACAGCGTGCCGATGGAGGCGTCGTGGGCGTTTCTGCCACAGGACGAGGCTCAGCTGACGCCGAGCCTCGGCAGCTTCGGCTCGGACGACCTGTCGATGCTGCAGTCGGCGCCTGCGTACGTGGTCAACAGCCAACCGCCGACCCCGTCGGTCGGCCAGACGCTGAGCCATAGCTATTTCCCTGTGCGGTTGCATGGGAGCAACGGGGGTGGCGGCGGCAGCAGCGGCGGTGTGATGAACCACACAGAGTACGCCTTTCCCGGCGAATCCTATATGCTGCCGGCCGCTTCCGCAAAGTCCTCGCCGGGGCGGTCCAAGGGCAAACAGTATCAGTTTACCCCGAATGTCACACCGCAGGATTTTTTTGCGAGCGAGAAATAGTCGTCCTCCTTTGGTCTAGGGCTTTATTTTGTCTTCGACTTCGAGCAAGGGCCCCCCCTTCTCTCTGTACACTATGTTTTTATCTGACGACGTTTACCATGATGATTTGATTTTTGTTTTTCTTTTTAGGGACGGAAGAAAAAGCGTTATTCTCTCTTTGCGGGCGGTCTCTGTATTTTTTTTTGTGATGAGGGTGCTGTCAAAAACTAGATTTCGGCGTTGTTGCTTTTCCTTTTCCTCTTATTTTTTTTTACGTTTTGCCCTTTGGTTTGAGCCTTTTGCTTCTTCTTTTGTCTCCGATCCATCAAGGCATGTGGATGTACAGGATGCGAGACCGACGTGGTTGGGAAACAATAATCGGGCGAACTCTCCTTGGATGGGGAACGCAAACCACGTCTGGCGCGCGTTGTACGGGACAGAAGAAAAGGGACCTGCGCTGCGAGAACTATTAGATACCCCCCCAAAAAGAACACAATTGAAGCCATGCTTGTCCGTCTAGAGTTTTTGCCCATCTTTAAGAAGAATGGCAAACATAGTTTGATGTGTTTGATAGTCAGTAATCTCAGACGTTTGCTGAGTCCTGAGCCGCCAGAGAACACACTGTTTGATAAGACAAGAGAGCGAGAGGTCTTTCGTAGACTACGTGCCCTACCACCAAAAATAAGAGAGTCGAATGTGGTAGAAGGCTTTCCTTTGGGAGGCCGAAACGGAGGTTATTACCCTGAATTCCCTGCATCGAAGCTGGTACGGTCCATTACGCCCTCCTGGACGGCGCGAATCTCAAAACGGCGATCCCGTGTAATCCAGAACCAGAAGTCGAGATGGACGGATCCAAGAATTCGGAGATACGTAGGGAAGACGCGCGGAACGGTAATGAGGACAAAGGACATAGGGAAGGAAAAAAAACAATATAGGAGAGAAAAGGTCGAGGATTAGGAAAAAAAAATCATGCGAACTATCGCTTCGTCTTTTCTCTTTTTACCCGTCACAGCTCCTATGAAGTGCCCGGTATATATTCCTAGTTTTCCGGCTGAATGACCATGCCGTTGCGCGACGCGAATACGGAAGAGACGAGGCAGACAGATTGTTGGGGCAGCCTGGTGATGGGCCGATGGCCAGAGCTGTTCTACTTTATCACTGTGATGACAGAACTATCTTCCTCGTGGTGACAGACAGACGACGCCGAAACCAACCCGACAACGAACAAAGCGTGCCCCGATGATGCTGATTCGCGACGTTTTGTCTTCCTGGCTCGGGTGCTACCTAGGATTGGTAGCGCCGAAAGACAGTGCCGCTTTCTGCGGTCGACCCTACGAGCATGACCCTGGATACCGGATGGGCTACGTGAGGTAATTATACGTCCCTTGCGGTTGCTTGAATGGTTGCCGGGAGGACACCTTCTGACGATATATGGCCGCATAGTGCGGCGTCAGCATCGCCGGCACCGACCGTAGCCGTCAAGAATGGCTCCTACACGGGCCTCTTCAGCCCTGGCTACAACCAAGACTTTTTTCTCGGCATGCCGTACGCTCAGGTAGGTCATGCTGTTCCCCTTTTTTTTTTTTTGGTAGCACTGCTTCTCAAAGCTAACGGCCGCTATGCCTGCATTAGACGGCCCGCCGCTTCCGGCAGGCAGAGCCATTGAACGGCACCTGGAACGGCGTCCGCCCGGCGACTGCGTACCCGCCGCACTGCGTTGGGTACGGCGGCGACGAAACCGGCTACACCCTCTCCGAAGACTGCCTGTATCTCAACGTGGTGCGGCCGGCCGGCATCAACGCAACGGCCGGACTGCCGGTAGCCGTCTGGATCCACGGGGGAGGTCTGGTGAGTTTCTTTTTTTTTGTATCCTGCCTCGGTTTCTCGTAACTGTCTACTTTTGTGCTGCATCCTCTGCTACGGAAAAAAAAAAAAACTGACCCGGGGGCACTAGGTCATGGGCGGTTCGGCCGACAGACGGTACAATTTGTCGTTTATCGTCCGGAACAGCGTCGAACAGGGCACGCCGATGCTCGGTGTGAGCCTCAACTACCGCCTGTCGGCCTTTGGCTTCCTCTGCGGGCAGCACGCGCAGGACGCCGGGCTCACCAACATCGGCTTCCACGACCAGCGTCTCGCGCTCCACTGGATCCAGGAAAACATTGCGGCCTTTGGCGGAGCGTCCGACAAGGTCGTGATCTGGGGCGAGAGCTCCGGCGCCGAGAGCGTCAGTGCCCACGCTCTTGCGTACAATGGTGTGCAGGTCCCTGAAAAAAAAAAGTGACTACGGTGGCATTTTGTGGCGGGACATTGTGTTGTTTTCACTTTCGCTAATCAAAGCTGCCAACTGCGGTAAAGGCCGAAATGACGGCTTGTTCCGCGGCGTCGTGGCCGAGTCCGGCTTCGGCGGGTTCATCAACCGGTTCCCCGGCAACCTGAATGCCACCGCCCGTCAGCAGGCCACCTACGACCACCTCGTGAACAGCACCTCTGCGTGTGCCGCGACCGTGGGGACCGCCGCGTCCCTTGACTGCCTGCGTGCGTTGCCGTTGTCCGAGTTGAACCACGTGCTCAACACGAGTAGCGGCAGCAACGACACCAGCAACGCGGACGGTGCATATGCTTGGCCGCCCGTGCTGGACGGCGACTTCATCGCCGACTACCCGCACAACCAGCTGCGCGACGGCCGCTTTGTGCGCGTGCCAGCACTCATCGGCACGAACTCGGACGAAGGCTCCGGTCTGGGGTCGCGCCTCGGGCCCACCGGCGACGGCGTCAACACCGACGACGAGCTGCGCGCCGCCGTTGTTGGTACGATGGGCCTCGACGGCGTCCTGCCCGCGACGGCGCGCACAGGGGCCGCGTCTACGCCTGAACGGGCGCGGCAGCTGGTCGAGGAGCTGCTGCGCCTGTACCCGAATATCCAGGCCATCGGCGTCCCGGGCCTGGACAAGTTTCCGGTCATTGTGGCTGGGGACGCTGTGGCCAACTCGACGGGCCTGCAGTTTCGGCGGGCGTCTGCCCTGCTCGGCGATGCGTGAGTCGTTCCGCCGTTTGCTGCTCGAACGATCTGTAAACCGCTGTGTCCTCCTCAGAAATGCCAAAGCTGACCGAGACAAAGCTGGATGCACTTTGCACGCCGGCGGGCCAGTCTCGCGTGGTCGGCGTACGACCTTCCGTCATGGAGCTACCGGTTCGACGTCCAGGTCAACGGTATTGAAGGCAGGCTTTCTACTTGTTTTGCTTTTTTCTCTTCTCCCCTCACCCGCGTACGGTTTGTGCTGGGTTGCTGACGTTTTTTGAAAAGCAAAGTTCGGCGCTTCACACTTCCAGGAGGTTGCCTTTGTTTTCAACAACGTAGACGGCCTCGGCTACGAGGAAAATCCGTTTGCCAACAAATCTGCCGCGTATGTCACGCTCTCAAAAACCATGTCGACGGCCTGGCTCAATTTTGTGACGGGGCTGGACCCGAACGGGAAACAGGACGGCTCGGCTAGCAGCGGGCTCCCGCTGCTGGGCGGCAGCACGTTGTGGCCCGTCTACAACGCCACGACCGAGGGCGGCGCCGGCCACAATATTGTGTGGCGTGTCAACGGAAGCCACGTGGAGCCCGACACGTACCGTGCTGAGGGCATCAGCTGGATGATCGACCACGGTCTGGACGTGTTTGGTGTTTGAGAAAAGTTTCAAAAAATTGTCATTGGCAACGTCTCTTGTGACTGTCTTCCTTTTCCGTTTGGACACCAATCCCAATGGCTGGTGGTTGCCGGTAATATCAACTAGACCATAGGTGCACGTTCCCAGCAACGCGTTGGGCATTGGGCATTCAGCATTTCGTGTTTCCATGAGAATTACCGTAACTCGGCACGGTCTGGCCGTGCCATGCCTGAATCGCAGCTAAGCAATTCTGCGTGAAGGGATGCGCGGGACCCAGGATGCTCTGGCTGGCTTCAACGCAACGCGCCATCATTGAACCCGCTTCTGCGTGCCGGGCCTGGCATTTCCATAGGATGGCGAGACCAGCCATCGCATTCAGCGTCTGCGGATGAGCCAAGCCAAGCTTGATCTTCCGGGCCGCAAGCACCTGCGAACACAATTGTTCGGCCTCCTCCCAGGGGCCCTGTTCTGCGAGGCCCCCTCGCAAAACCAGCCATGCGGTCCAGTGTCGTTGGGTGAACCGCCCCGAGCGTCGTCTTGGAGGTTTCGGTTATCTGCACGGCCAGCTTTTCAGCCTCCTCGAACCGGCCGACTTGCCATAAGGTTGATGCAAGATTGTGGATGCATGTCAGCGTGTTCGAGTTGGTCGGCCCAAGCCTCGCCTGCGTCGCGGCCAGGACCTGCAGCTGCAGCGTCTCGGCTTCTGCGAACCGGTTCTGACTGAAACATATCGATGCGACATCGCCCTTGCTTCGTAGCGTCAAGAGATCGTCTGGCCCCAGCTTCGCTGTAGCCGTCTCCATTGCCAGGACTTGGAGCGCTTCCGCGTCCGCCAAACGGCCTCGCTCTTCGAGCATCTCGGCAAACTCCACCACAAAACCCAACCCGCTCATGATGTCTCCCCCAGACTGGGCCCTGCTCGTCTCCACCGCCCGCACGAGCAAGGTATCGGCCTCGTCCAGCCTGCCTCGTCGTCGCAGCGCCATGGCAAGGGCCATCATGTTTTCGGCGAGAGGCCCGGCGGGAGAAGCGACAGCGGGATGTCCTTGGCGTCCACGCAGGCCGCAAACGACAGGTAGTCCGCCGCAAGCGGGTCGCGCTGCCGGATCTGCTCAAACGAGATCAGCCAGGTCGTGGCCACTGGGTTCTGTATGTCGACGTACCGCCCTTCGTCTTCGAACTCCGTGCTGAGAAGGTCGATCACATCCTCCTATTTCTCGTCCAGGAGCGCCAAGTAGCCTCCCAAGCCGATGCTGTTTTCGTTGATGTATGCGGCGGCTTGCACGATAGCAAGCGGAAGATACGTGAGCCGTGTGAGAGCGCGCGGCATTTGCAATCTCCTGGTTGAGCCGACGAACGGCGTGTGCTTTGCCTTCGCCGTAGATGAGTGGCAGGAAAACGCCAAAAATGCCGAGGAGACTGTAGGCCCAGTCTTCCTCGCGGGTGGTGAGCCTTTTCTCGGCCCACTTGAAGCGCTCCTCGACGTCAAACTGCGCCAGGTCGGTGCCCCGGAGAGCCGAGAGCGCAATCCCGGTGATCTCGTGGATTGGCTGCTCGAGGGACCGCTTGTCGCCCAGCCGCTGGCCGTTGCGCGTGAAGAACTCGACGGACGCCGGGGCCACCAGCTCCTGGAGCGTCCAGCCGCGCGTGAACAATTTGCTCGCGCGAAACGCCGGTTCCCACCATGTGTCTTTCACCTTTTCGTCATCGTCGTCTTCGTCGTCATCTTTGTGTTCAGGGGCGGCAACGTCCGACAAATAGACGTAGCACCGGTCCGCCTTTTTGTACCACTGGAACATGGAGGTGATCGCCTCTTGAAGCTCGGTGCTGCTTGTTTTGTCGATGCAACACGTGTCAACCCAAATGTACCGCAGCCCGTCCCGTTGCGCCTGTCCCGCGCAGAAGCGGATTTCCTCGTAGCCGGCCTTGCCGTCCCCCGTGCCGTCGACCAAGTCCTTGTAGGTGACCTCGTCGGCATCCGGGCCCCACGTGTGCGACAGCACGGCATACCGGGGCAAATTTCCAGCGCGAATTACCGGCGCCTTGAAAGCGCCGTTGCGGTACTCCAGGAGCCGCATAGTCTCGGAGGCGGGTGTTTGCCGAGGGTCGAGAATCAAAAGCCGACGTCCGGGTATCGTTGCTCAGAGCGCCAAACGCGTTAAGGAGCTCGGCATTGTGACACATGACTGCAAGATGCAGAGAAATTATCACCCTCGGGAGAAAAGCTGGGGGCATCATATGACAAGGCTGAGTCTCGTATTTGCTGCCCAACGAAAAGGTGCTGTGTGTCGACAGACAAGCCAATCACACACATGCTGTCAACCTTGTCTGTCTCTTGACTGCTTGTCGTTGCATCTTACCAAAGACCCATCGTTCTCCACGGAGGTTTACGCCTGCGTTATCACGGGACAAGTGAGCATTTTCCTTCTTCCAGACCAATAACCTCAGAAGGGGAGGTCTACCGCATGAGTACTGGCACGGCTTTTGTCAGCTGAAGCTTTTGCCTCACGAGAAACATCTTGTTTGTCGTGTGGAGCCGAGAGCGGGATAAAAGAAGGTATATTAATTGGATGGGTTATACTCCAGGAAGAAATGGCAAAAAAAGGGGTAATTGTAGGCGAGCGAGGGACAGGCAATAAAAAACTTCCCCAGAAAGGGGGGAAAAGGTTCGGAGGATGTAGAAAACCGTCAAGTGCCGGGCTTCGACTGCCTTTATTTGTGGGCCAGCCAAACCTAGTTACATCCAATTGCCGTGTAGAGAATGGTCAGGCCGTGAAAAGGGCAATTAAATGCATCCATGAAGAGCGTGGTGTTGACGCGTATCGCACGCCATGGAAACGAGTTCAGTCATGCCCGTGAAACCAGGAGGACCATGAAGATCATGAAGACCAAGTGTGTAACATCGAAATGCACAGGCGTAAGAAAATAGAGGCCGCCAGGGAAACATAAACAACGAGCGACACAACGAACAAAAAAAAACATGCAGCTGGCTTATTTCGGATCGGCTCATGATAGCCCCTTTTGGTGTCAACATGCCCCTTAAGAAAACGAGCCAAGGGAACAGCCAGTTGGGTCTAAACTTGATATATGTGACCTTGTTTTTCTTTTATTTTGTTATAGGAATGTCATTCGGCTCAATTTAATTTCTCACGGCTCAAATACAAAGAACAAATTGCGGGGTGGGAAGGGTAACCAAAATGAAAAGAAAATAATTAAACCAAAACAATCAAAATAAAATAAAAATTCAAACAAACCCAGATGGGCGTCGTCTAATGTCTTTCTAGACGTGTGTTCTACAACACTCTCGGCCTCGGCAACCGGCATTTTGTTTCTTTTTTTAGCTTGTATTATTATGGTTATATCTCGCGAAGGAAAAGAGCGGCCGTCTAGGTTTTATGCATATATATCCCGTTGTCAGCTCGCCCGTGTCCGTCTCGGCGTATTCTTGGCTCGTGGAATTTGGAAGCCAGGTGTAAGTGAGCCTCATTCAACGGTTGCACTTCTGAGAGAAAAAAATAGGGGGAAAAAACCATACACGCAGACTCAGCACTTCAAACCATCATGGTCAAGTACTCTTCCGTCACGGCTGCGGCCGCAGCCCTTCTTGCGGCCGCGACGACCACAGTCTTCGCTCACCCCGGCGAGCATCCCTTCTCACCGGAGAAGCGGGAGGAGTCTATGCGCAGACAAGCCTTTAGCCATATGATCGCCCACGAACAGAAGAGGTCCCTCGAGTCTGCGTGCGGCAGCCAGCCCGAATACCTCGCCGCCCGCGAGGAACGCGCCAAGGAACGCCGCCTCGCCAAGTTCTTGGAATTGCGGGAGAAACGAGACCTTGGTCACTGTGAGTTTAGGTTCCGCCCCCGCGATAGTTTTCAGAGTTTCGTATAAAAACGCGTACCGCCTCTATTGACAGTCTCCCCCTTCCTGTGCCGACCCTGTACCGCCGTACCAACGCTGAGTTTGCGCGCTACAATGCCGTATCTCACAACCAGACCGGCAACAGCCACCTCGATCGCAACACACCCTCCAAGGACGTCTTCGGCGCCAACACCAGCTGTGTGCTGGCACCCGATAACGCCGACGGGCCTTACTTTGTCTGGGGCGAGCAATTCCGCAGCGAACTGACCGAGAACATCACCCCGGGTATCCCGCTGCACCTCGAGCTGCAGTTCATCGACGTCGAGACCTGCAAGCCCGCCCAGGCCGTGATCGTCGACGTCTGGTCCTGCAACGCCACGGGCGCGTATTCGGGCGTGTCCATGGCCGGCGAGGGCGGCCTCACCACGACGTTCCTGCGTGGTGTGCAGATGACCGACCCCGACGGCGTGGTCGATTTTGACACCATCTTCCCGGGCCACTACGCCGGCCGTGCCACGCACGAGCACATCATCGTGCACGTGGGTGCCCAAAAGGCCGAGAACGGCTCGTACACCGGCGGCCACGTCGCCCACCTCTCGCAGCTGTTCTTCGACCAGGCGCTCATCAGCCAGGTCGAGGCCACGTCGCCGTACAACTCGAACACCATCGTGCCGACAACCAATCTGGCCGACATGTTTACCGGCTACGCTGCAAGCACCGCCTACGACCCGTTCCCCGAGTACGCGCTGCTGGGTGACGACATCGCTCTGGGTCTCTTCATGTGGGCCGAGCTGGGCATCAACACGTCGCTCAACTATGACGCGTACGCCGACCCGGCCGCGTACCGCACCGCGGAGGGCAACTACGCCAACCAAAATCTTCTTTACCAGCAGATTGCAAGCATTTTTGCACCACCCACGCACGGCTGATTGCTACACGCTAAGAGTAGAAGACATGTGGGGATGATTCGTGTGCCGACGTAACGGAAAGGTAAAGACATTGTTCTAGCAAAGAGGCGAAGGTGTTCGAAGTTATAGCAGATGTTGGCTTCTTGAAAAATTGTGAAACATATGAACACATAGATACGTCTCTCAGTGCAAGTAAACAGTGCTTCGTTACCGATTTTTGATGTGCTCTAAAATAAAATAAAGTAGCTTTTTAATACCTAGTGTTGGGAGATTCATGAATGAGAAGGAAAAAGCAAATACGTCACAGGTAAGATGGTAGGAAGGCACAAATAGAGCCTCGCGAGGAGTCGATCAAGTCTGTCAGTTTAACCAGCATTGTTGCAATTAAATTCCTACCAAAGGAAACCCACCCAAGGAGTTTCTTTCAGCAGAGAGACCTTCCCATTTCATTAGCAAAAAAATTTTTTTTTTCGCTGATCTGCACAACACTGTGATGTCGTGGAGGTAGAACTCGCAACGAATAACATTGGCCGGGAAAAATACTGGTATCAGATATAAAACATACTCGTTACTCTGACGGATAGTTGTGGTGGCAGCGGCGGCGGTCATCGGGTACTCCATACTCTGCAGTCGTTTACACTTTGTCGGCGCCGGGGCTAGCTGTGTTAGCTGCCGGCGCTAGGGGCGGGCCGAGTCTTGTACTTGTACGAAATAGTACGGGGTTTACAACTCATCGCTTTACTCTGTGTTGGGACATCCTTCTCAACGACTTCTGTGAAGATGAAATACACAAAAAGTAAAATTGAGTTAGCTTCTACGTGCTTCTCAGACGTCTACGCACGCCGCCACCGCAGTCGTCGCCGTCCCATCTATATACAGTCAATCATATCTACTTCCTGTCATGCGGTTCTCGTTACTCGACCCGACCTGAAAGCGGTCTCCCTGCCTCTCTTAACCTTATAACATTGCGACGGAACGCTGCTGCATCATGCACGTACGCGAGGCAGGTAACTATAGCTCACGTGACAGGAAAAGCTTACGCTGTAGCCAGTCGGCAAACAATGCTAGATTCCGAGACGCCGTCGTGTCCTTCGTGCTCATGTAGACGTATTGAAACATGTCTTATGTACGCTATGTCACACATGGACGAGTCCGGCAACAGCATTCAATGGATTGAAGTTGGTTGGTGCTAAGGCCAAGCGAATAAAAGAGCTCACATGGGGGCGCTTCCAGACAAAAGAAGCATTTTTGGTTATGCAACCGAATTTACTACGGTGTAGCCGTTCATTGGTGTACTAATACTCCGCGCGAAATTTTCGTTATGTGCAACCTTCTTTTTTTGACTTAGTGGTTCTTGAAGCAGTGACGTATTCCTGCAGCTAGATTGCTTCGAGTTGGAACTGAACCCACCAAAAGGCTGAGCCACGCACTCGATGGCACCCCGGCTTTTCGTCGTCATCTGAGTCCGGTCCTCGTTTATCTTTGCGAGGTAAACCTCGCGCCGGGCATTTTTTTTTACCTTTGTAGACCGTTTCACGCCATTTAGCGTACGGAGTAAGGACAAAACCGGCAGAGAGCGCGGCCGCAATCCTTCGTAAGACGTCTTGTCGGCTTATAAATTCAGCAAGCAATTCTCGTACAACTTGTAGTAACGTGGTACTTGTGCTGCAACAGCACTCGCTACTTCGACGGATATGGCGGTTCGAGCCGCTGGTTCGTGGGGGATATCAGAGCACGCCAGGCGTTGTAGGATGTGGCGTATGGCGCAATCCTGGTTATGCTTGACGAGTTACAAAGAAGAAACTCCAAGAATGCTACTCTGCTAGAAAAGACCTTGTTCTAGGCATGTCCGGATTTCCAGATATGATGCAGCCCGTGGCTGCTCGAATCGTAAAACCAACCGACCTTGAAGTTTCGTTATTCCAACTGAGGCTGTAGGAATTGAGATTTGTACATCCATAGTGTTGGCTTGTGGTTATACGGCGGAGTTTCTGCAGTTGAGATTGCCACTGCGCTGATACAATTTGGAAATCCACGCCATTATTTGAGGACCTGTTGGTTGCTCGCTTGCGCGTAAAAAGAACCGCCATGTGAAGTACAATACAAAATGCAAATAGATTTGTTTCACGAATTTTCCGGTTTCACTACTATCGTATGCGTGGCGTTCGGTGCATCCCATTTTAATCTGCAAAGACGGTAATCCACCTCTGATCACTATATAACGCTCGTTACAGACATTTTCATTTAAGCTTTGCGAGATGGCTTGTTAGACGGTGTATGATTCTGAGATTATTACCATGCACGGAAAAAACGCTGCTGTGGCGAGTTTTTTATTTTTTTTGTTGAAAGCTAAGTGACCCCTTGTAATCTTGCTCAAAAACCTACAACACAAACGGCCGAATCCTCGTAGAGTGGGGGGTAGTAGAAGTAAACCGACAATTGTCCTAGTGGGTGCCTCTATACAATGTCGTGATAGTTATTATAGACCAATCCGCAGAAATTCCGCAGATCCCGTACGCTTTTGCTATTTTGTCATCTAAGCTGGGGCTTTGATTTGTAGAGAATGGCGCAAAAGCTACAAAGGCTCGCGCCAGGGAAACAAATGTAACACCACTTGGCGTGATCGTCTTGAACGATGATAACATGCGCATTCTCTTTCCATGGCATCTAGAGTGCGGGAAGACTTAGTAGGGAAAAACGCAGCAAAAGCAGATAAAAAAAAAATACGAAGCTAAGTCTGACAAGATAATGCGTGACAAAAGGCATGACGGGAAGCACAACCGGCGCATACGTATATATATATATAATAGATTAAGACACTATGTACGACCCCAGGTCTAGAATTTATTCTCGTACTTGCCGGCACGCGGCTTTGCACATACCTACGGACCGTCAACGATGGCCTATCCGGAGAACAAAGAACTCAGCGGGAGCCCGGCCGAGGCCGATGAAGGTCTTCATTCCAGCGCCTCGAGCGAAGAGCTCGTCGTCAAGCCGTTGAAAACGTGGAAGGGTTTCTTCTGGGACACTTCCGAGCTGCCGCCGGACCAGCGGTGGTTGCTGTTCAAGCTCGACGGGTTTATATTGACCTTTGCTTCTGTGTGTATTGGTTTGCTTCACACGTTTTTTTTTTCTTTTAATGAGCTGCGGAGTAGACGAACTCATGCCTTGTGTCTTGCAGATTGGCTATTTTCTCAAGTATCTTGACCTCAACAACGTCACCAATGCCTTCCTCAGTGGCATGGAGGAGGACCTACAGATGTACGGCAACCAGCTGGTTACCAGCACGTCCATCTTCACCGTCGGCTATGTCATCGGACAGATTCCGTCCAACCTCCTGCTCACGCGCGTCTCGCCACGCTGGGTCATCCCGTCGGTGTGTTTTTTTTTGTTTTTTTCTCTTCTCGTCTATCCAACGCAGCTTTCTTTTACCTTTTACAGCTAGCTTGTTCACGGCTAACCCCTTCCTATTGTCTGAACAGCTGGAGGTCGGCTGGGGCATCTGCACCATTTGCACATCGTCCGTCAAGTCGTACAAAGCGCTCTACGTCCTCCGTTTCTTCGTGGGGCTGTTTGAGTCCGGCTTCTATCCGGGCATCCACTACATGCTCGGTAGTTTCTACACGCCCCAGGAGATCGGCAAGCGCGCCATGATCTTCTGGCTGGCTGGCTCCATCGGCACCATGTTCAGCGGCTTTCTGCAGGCCGCCGCCTACACCAACCTCGACGGCGTCGGGGGCCACGCGGGCTGGCGCTGGCTGTTTATTATTGACGGCATCATCACTCTACCGCTGGCCTTGGCTGGCTTTGTCTTTTACCCGCACCTACCGCAGAGCGGGAAGCGCACATGGTGGACGACCGAGACCGAGCGCGTCCTCACCGTCAAGCGCATGCAGGCCATCGGCCGCGCCGGCAAAGAGCCGTGGACACGCGCGAAAGCGCGGCGGATCTTGTTGAGCTGGCACACGTCCCCTCTCCAAATACATCATGTCGTCAAACTAACACCGACCAGCCCTTTGCTACATTATCTGGAACAACGGATCTCCTCAACCGGCCATGGGTTATTGGCTGAAAAGCTTCAATGCCAAGCCGCCACCTCTACCAGGCACCCGATTTACCGTTGCCCAGATCAACAATTGTAAGCTCGCTACGATACCAATAGCCAGTGTCTCCGTAGCAAGTACAACAACAATGAGAAACATGGCTGACACTCTTCTCAGTGCCGCTTCCTACAACCGGTATCTTCATCGTCGTTGCGTTTGGGTGGGCTCTGGTCTCCGACGCCTTCCGTGGCTCCCGTTGGCCGTTCATCCACCTCGGTGCTCTTCTTACTGTATGTTGTGTGTACCAATTGAGTGGCCATAAAAAGGAAAAGAAAAAAAAAAAGAAACAGAAGCTCATCGTCTTTGATTTCCGTCGCTAACCAATCCGACTCAGATTCTTTTCACTGCTCTCATGTACAAACTACCACTGTACTCCAACATTCACGGCCGTATGGTCGTGTACTGGTTCAGCAACATTGGGGTATGTTCCTTTGATGCTGCCAACACGCCTCTTGCTTTATCCCGTCCGCATGTTGCTGACAGAATGTAACAGGGCGGTGCAGGGCCTCTCATTTTTAGCTGGATCAACGAAGTGTGCTCCGACGACAGCGAAAAGCGAGCCCTCATCATCGCACTGGCAAACGATCTTGCCTATGTTGTGCAGGCAGTGGTACGTTGCTGTTCATACCTGTAGAAAGAAAGCCGCTTTAAGGATTAGCAAGCATCACGCAAGCATCATATTAACATACAACAGGCACCCAACTTTATTTGGAAAACAACCAACTTCCCTGCCGCACGGATCGGCTACAGGTGGTCGCTCGTTATGGAGTCACTTCTCATTGTGATCACGGGCGTGATTCAATTCATCATCTGGCGCGAGAAAAAACAGGCCGCTCGCGAGCGAGAAGAAAGTGAAGAGATCTCGTACGAGGAGAGCAACGACGGCAAGAAGCAGGCCAACGAGGCGGTCACCGAAATCGGGACGGAAGTGAAGTTGGGTTGAGGGGATCCAAATCAAGAGATGGACCAAAAGTGGATTGGGCATTCTCAATTACACAATTGTTTTTGAAAAAGCGAGTATCTGTGATTTATTACATAACGAAACCATTCGTGTCTGAACAAAGGCATTCCCTGGTCTTTCATCTTGGACTTGAATTTGTTGTGTCAGCGGTGTTGCTTCTGCAAATAAGGCAGCCTCATTTAAAAAAAAAGTTTTACTGTGTGGGAATAAGACCGCAATGAATATAATTTCGTTCACCTTTCTTGTTTCTTCTGCGAGTGATCAAAATTGTCAACCTTCCAAATTTCTATCAACCAGATCCGGTTGTCCTGTCCGCATCCGCTTTTGCCTGAAATCCGCAACCCGTTCCAATTTACTTCGTCTAAGAGACTTTCTGCTTCATTGGGAACCTCCATGTGTAGATCTCTTAGAGCCCGCCAGCAGTTTAGGGGATGCCCGTATCTTGTGCTTGGCTTGTTCAACCTTTTTTTGTCACCAAGTCGAACTCTCCTCTTGTAACGACGTCGATGCGCGGCCGTCTTGTAGTCAACCTGGCTCTACAACCAGGCCATCCAAAGACCCTGAAATAGGCGACCACCCTCGATCAACATTGTCGACATGCACAGCATATGTTCCGCACCCCTGGCCATAGCTGGCAACCTCGTGCATGGGGAATGACAGTCCGGTTTGTTTTCCATTCTGGCGATCATATTGCGATCGTCATAGCAGCATCAAATTCATGAAGATTGTTCTTCTTGTTCTTCTTGTCTTTCGACGCCGCGCTCGGCTTTTCTAATGCGGCACTGCCGGGAAGGACATAGCCACGCTGGTTGGCCACTACCCGGATGCCATTTCGCGAGAAATCGGTCGAATAGTGTGTGTGGCCAAAGACCCAGACCGTGACGCCGGTCCAAGCATTGTTGCCCAACAGGTCTGTAGCAAACGCTGGCGACCACGGGTTGTTGGTGTGCTCTGGCCTGGATGTACCTTCAAGGCAGGGGGCATGATGCGTCACAACCAGAAGTGGTCTTTTGGCTTCCGCGTTCTGCAAAGCCAAAGCTGCGACTTGGTGGCGGAGCCATGCCACATCCGCCGCGTGGGCGTCGTTGTGAGACTGCACAGTCCACCCATTGATTTTTCTGTAGTCGCTGACCTTGGACGCAACTACGTCGTACGCGCCCGCAGGAATCCTCGACCACAGAGTGCAGCCAAGGATTGTCAGGCGGCCGTCTGGGTCGTCCCATCGCTGGCGATGTAGAAAATCGACACGATTGGCCAAGGCAGGCTCGTTTACCAGGCGCTGCGCCGTGGTGAGCCCGGACGCGTAATCCAACCCGTAAAACTCGTGGTTGCCGAGCACTAAAAAGACATTCTGATACCGCGTCACCTGTGCGGCCAGAAATGTCCTGTACCCGTCATAATCGACGAGACGTCCAATGTCTCCTGCCAGCACAAGACACGGCGCCGACACGGGGAACGTGAAGGTCGCATACTGCTGACCGACCTCAAGATGCAGGTCAGAAAGAATTTGAAATTGTTGGCTCGGCCGCGGGCGGTTAGGCCTTATGCGCCTGAAGAATGCCTCCATTTCGGCCAAAGTCAAAAAAAGAAATTGCAAAAGTGATTGTTTGCTGTCTGAGGAAAACCAAACTCCTCAATGATTGCATGGTTTTTTTGGCCGTGGTGCTTGTGGGTGTTCTGATCCCGGTCGCAGTTAGTAAGTAGATGTATGGAATGGAATGTTGGAGGGTGTCTGAAAAAAAAATAATAATAATAATAAATAAAGCCGGTTGCAGGATAGCCGCCGCCCATGTCAGGTTCACTTTGATGATTGGACGGGACATTTTGAATGGTTGAAGCTGGCTATGGTGTGAAAATCGGCGGGCGCTTCCGCCGTACGGAGCCCTGAGTATTTTTTTGGTTTTAGACGGTTACAGCGTTACAATTTTGAAACCGCCGCCCCATATCAAGCTATGGCCATCCTTCTCCTCACGTTCCCAGCAACGCTCGCCCCAACTACATCCAGCAATCAACAAAAATTCAATTTCTATGACCCATACTTCTGCTTCCCGATCATGGATTTGACTCCTACGAAAGCCGCTGCTTTAATATTGACGCATCACGGGATTCCTCTATGCATCACTGGCGAACTGGCCCTGAACTATTACAATGTTCCTCGGGTCTGTCATGTGAGTTGAGCTGCTTTTCCATTACGTGTTTCATCGCTAAGTTTGTGTAGGATCTCGAAATATGTGTCCCCAAGAAGAGTTTGTTGGTCGCAGCTGGCCTGCTATGCTCCACTGGACTGTTCGAGCCCGGCGACGCAGATGAATTCAACAACTACACAGAATACAAACGCGGGTTTCCACGCCTGCAGACAACAAACTGGACATACCCACAGCAAGCAATTGTTATTTTCCCAAGTGATTTTTTTGGACTGCATCCCATTGAGAAAATTCTTGCGCCGCCCTGCACGAATTCAGATATCTACATCAGCAAGGAGCTTTCCGGCCTGCGTCGAGAGGACATCGTCAACCTTTCATTTCCTCGTCTCGCACCGCTTCTAAAAGGATTGGCGAAGAGATATCTGGAAACGTGGGACGACGTTGCCATGATCGCGGTTGAGCAACTTGTCGACGGTACAAATGTGGACGAAGCTTGGGCTAGGAAGAACCTTGAGGGGTCGGACGTTGCGCTCTGGAGTTGGTCATGGCACAGATTCTTGGTAAAAAGGCAAGGATTGATTATTTTTCGAATAACGAAGTAACCTGCTTCATTAGTGACGAGGAGGAAGCCGAGAAGGTGAGGCTGATACCCGGTTTCGAGTAGGCCGAACCAGGCTACGAGGGTTCTAAGAACAAACAACATGTATTGCATTATGTACAATACTTTCAATTTTTACGTCGTATTGGGCCTGGATGTAGACAACTCTCGAACTATTGTTGACCTGGACGCGATTTCGGCGACCTTCCTGGCCGGCCTGCAGGCCGCTGACCAGGTCTCGCTCATGGAAGCAGGCTGTAAACGCCTTTCTAGCTGCGTGAAATTATTGTTTTACGTGGGAGAAAATAGAAAACCCCAAAACATAAGTTCGGGGTGGTGTTTATTTTTTCTTTATTTATTTTTCTTCTTTGGCTGCATGGACATTGTTCTCCTACATCAGTCTAAGCGCCGACAAAAACAAAAAAATCTTCCTATGTTATTTTTGAACGGGCGTCCCATTCGTGCTTGGTCTTATTTACTGTGTGTTGATTGCTTCTCATTTGGTTTTTTCTTAGACACACACATATATATATATTTGCAGTTCTTCGTCTGTATTTAGCCACAGATCCAAAATCGTCCAGCGCAATTATTCTGGTTGTCTACCTTTTCTCGTTCACTTTCGTTCGTTCAAAACACCCACCATGATACAGGAACGCCTCAACGACGCTGCTATCGCGTTGCACCGCGTGCTTAGCCGAGAGAATATTTCCTACGGCATCTTCGGCGGTTATGCCATCGGTATCATGGGAGGTGTACGGGAGAGCAAAGATGTTGACTGCCTTGCTTCCGTATCCAAAAGCCAAATAATTCAACTTCTTGACAAAAAGGAAGGTTTTCAAGCGATCCCACAAAGCCGAGAGGACTATGTGGCCTTCTTTTGGTCCGACTAGGCCAACAGAAACGATGCAGTTCTGGTGGAGATTTTCTGCGAAAATTTTCCTGGTGAGCACATGGTCATTCCCAGAAGTAATCAAATGTTTTCTTACTTTTGCTTCGCTAAGGTTATTGGGATATGAGGATCCCAGTTTTCCGCTCGCAACGTTCCAAGTCGCACCATCTCGCTTCAAGGACGCTCTCTTGGCGAAGGGCAGTCTTTCGTTTCTCGATCCTTTCTACCTGTTCAAAGGGAAGCTCCGTGCGGCCGCAACGAGGGCAAAATTTCATGACTCGGCGGATTTGAGAATGCTCTGCAGCCGATACAACTCGGCCATCAAAGAGCGCGCAAGCGAGCTCAGTCTGTTTTATGTCGGGCTTGCCATCAAGCGATACGTTGAATTAGAATTGCTTTTTCAGCAGCTCGGCGTCGACCTATCCGAGGCCAAACGGATTACCGGGCATCTCGATCTAAAAAATTTACCGCCTCCGGCACTCGGCGACGTTCAGCGCGGACTTCTTGGGTAACGGCGTGGAGACGCATTTGCAAGCCTTTTACAAAGCATTGAGTGAAGACTAGGAAACGGGATCAAAGAGAAAGGACTTATTGCACCTTTGGAAGGCTTGTTGGGATGTGTAGCTAGAAATCTTCCTATGGCTGATTCGGTGTTCAGTTGCAACTAGTGAGGGCCAGAGCAATGGCTCTCGTCTCTTGAATACCACAATATCAGAAGATGAAACTACAGGTTCAAGTAAAACAATGGCGTGCAGCCAACAAAGTAATATGTTTGTGTGTGTTTGTTTATCGTTGAAACTCTAGGAGAATCTGAAATATAATTTTGTTAAACATGCATCTCATCTCTATTATTTTCTAGTTTATTGGTTTATAAGTTCGAAAAATGAGTCTCGATAGAGTTTTTCTCGCTAACTGACGAAAACCATTGACTGAAGCGACGAACAAAATAACATATACTAACGGGCTTGGAGAATCGAGCTCCCCTAGCGCTTATAGAATACTTATAGGATATACAACATTTTGAACGCTACAATGCATTATCGAACGCGTGTTGTTGTTTTTTTTTTTTTTTTTTTTTTTTTTTTTTTTTTTTTTTTTTGAACCAGTTTTCCGAAGATGTAAATAGTTATTATTCCCTGCCAAGCACCTATACTTACTTTCGTCAGATACCCCAACGAGGTCGTTATCAACGACATTGAGGTCTCCGACGGCACCAGCACCCCCTCCGGCGAACCCACCGACGACTTCTTCTCGTCCTGGGACAAGCCTGCCATCAAGAAGCCCACACCGCCCATTTCCCGCACCGCCACGCCCCCCGTCGTCGGCCGCACCCCCTCGCCCTTCCTCAGCGCGAACAGCAACAACAACGGCAACAACAACAATGGCACCGCACGCTCGACCTCGCCGCTCTCTGCCTCGTCATCCGCCGCCGCCGCCGTCGGGAATCGTGCAACGCTGTAACAATTGTGTAATGCAGGCGATTTGCACAGTCCCGGGGGGGAGGGCGATGCTTCTTAGCATATGCGTTTAACGGGGCTGGACAACATGGCCGGTTCGGGGACGAAAAGCAGTCAAATGCGGGCAGTTCAGGTAAGCAACACCCATGCTCTGGTCCAATGTGGGCAGTTCAATTCATGTTTTCTTTTCTTATCCCAGAAGAACATCCCAAATTTGCCGGTACAGATGGGTAGCCCGTCGACTGCGGACCATACGGCGGCTTCAGCCGCCGCCGCCGCCGCCGCCGACACCATCGCGGCCGATGACCGCACCAACAACAACGCCGTTAGTGACGACACAGTTGCCGCCACCCTTCTCCCTTACTGGCAGGTCAACGTGCCCCCCGCCGAACGTACCGTCGAGTGCCCGGCCTTTTTATGCAACCTCTCCGCCAAGGACCGCGGCATCCTCGCCACGCCCCAGGCCCAGGCTGAAGTCGCCAGCTGGGCCGCCGTGCGCGCTCTCGTAGCCGCCAACCGCCTCGACGCCTTCCAGCGGACACCCTGCGATCTGCGGCGGTACCTTGCGTACGCGTGGCAGCTGCGGCAGCGGTACGGCAGCGCCGAGCAGTTCGTCTTGAAGGAGCGTCTGCAGTGGTCGACCGACGAGACCCCGTGGGCGCCGTCGGACGAACCCCCCTTCTCCCACCCGTCCGACGTCCGCATCCTCTGCAACGACTGGCCGTACGCCATCGACCCGCGCATCGTGCACCTGGTGGTGTGGACCAAGTTCCCGCTGGCGGAGGACCCGGCGACGGGGGACCTGACGCCCACGGCGCGGGCGGCCATCGACGCGTTTGTGACGGCCACGTTTGGGTCGCTGCCAAGAGAGCAGGTACGGTGTTGTGTTTTTTCTCTCTCTCTCTCTCTCTTTCTCCTGGAATCTTTTCGCGTTTCTCTCCCTCCTCTAACCCTGTCAATAGTACGTCTGGTTCAAGAACTGGCGCGCACTGAAATCGATGCGGCAGGTCGAGCACTTCCACGTGCTGGTGTACGACCCGCCGGCCGGGTTTGTGGCGCGCATCACGGATGGCGACGTGCCGCTCAGCCAGCGGGAGGCCGCAGGATAGGATACATGTAGTTTTGTTTGCTACCAAAGGATTAGATGAAGCACAATGCGTGTAACGAGCCAGGACAATCCATTCTTACATACATACGTACAGACCATCATCGTAGTGCAGGGGAACCCTCCCCACCTCACATGGCGTGCCCGTCCAGCCGCACCTCCACCACGGGCGCCGCGGCAAACGGCACCGCGACCGGCTTCGCCACGGCCACGTGCACCTGCCACGGCGGCACGCCCACGCCCGAGGTCGTGTCGCCTGGCCGCATGGGATGCGGCCGCACCCGGAACTCGGCCAGCACCGTCTCGGCCACCTCCGTGGCCAGCGCCTCGAGCGTCTGGAAGCTGCTCGTTGTCAGCGTGCGCTCGACGAGCGTCTCGAGCGCGGTGTGCGCGTCGCCGCGCACGTCGTAGCGGTCGATGGCCACGTCGGCGACGACCATTTGCTTGGCGGCGCGCTCGTGCGGGTGCACGCCAACGAGCGTGGGCACGTGCAGGTCGTGCAGGCGCAGGGTCACGGCGGCGCAGGCCGGGTGCGCGCCGAGCAGGCTCGTGGCCGTCATGGAGACGCCCGCGCCGTTGCGCGTGCCCTTGGGCAGGCGCAGCGTGACGGACAGCGCACGGACGTGCTTGGGCGCGAGAAGGGGCGACGGGGGGGCCGGTCCCGGCGGCTGGCTGTTGTTCTTCTCCTCCTCCTCCTCCTCCTTCGTCGTTGGCTCCGCGGTCCCGTCCACGCGAACGCCGGTCAGGTCTACCCAGATGCCGTCGAGCACGTCCCGGAGGCAGGGCGGAGTGGCATCCTTGCCGTCTACCTTGGCCTGTTGTCCCTCGTCTCCGCTGCTGCTCCACCGACGCACGCTCTGGAGGAGCGCCCGCGAGAGGTGGCCGTAGTGCACGGTGTCGGCGGCGACGCGGTCCTCGGCGTAGGCGGCCGTAAAGGGCCTCGTGAGGCACACTTCGGCCGAGATGAGCAGCGGCTGGGCACCGCGGTCGCCGTCCGCCCCGGCGTCAGCCGTGCGGCCCCAGGCGTCCGGGGCAACAGCGCCACTCAAGACGGTCTGGAGGTCGCGGACGCGGACGACGGCCGGCGGCTCGCCGGCGGCGGCGCGGACGGCCCAGGTGGTGTGAAGCGGCATGGACGAGGTGCTGGACATGGCAAGCACTGTTCTGTGAGAAGGCCCACGAAACTTTGTGTAATGTTGGCGAAAGAACAAGCAAAAAAAAGGTGAAAGACAAAATTCTGGAAAGGGGAGCTAGGAGAAGCGTGACCTACAAGTTTCTGGTTTTTTACCGTTGACCACACACTATCTATGGTAAAGTGCACTAAACCGAAGGCTAGCTTCAAGGAGGCTGGCCGCCCAACCAAAGAAAAACAAACAAACCAGAAAACTTTACGGCGATCAGTAATTGAGAGAGTGTAGCAACACGTCATGCACTACGAACATTTTAGGATTTTGAAACGGTCTTCCTAGGGTGGTCTTCCTAGAGCTACTTTTCCGTGACAAAACGGGAATTCCTTGGTGGTGGCAAGAATGTGTCTCCCTGTTGTCCCGCACCTGACCGTCAGCGGTATCTCACTATAAGATCCCTTAGTAACGCCTATACTTCGACCCCAGAGAGCTGCCGCCATGCGCTGCAACCCGCACGGTTTTTTCTATTTTTTCTCTTGGGGGGGGGGGGCTGCTGTTTTCGTAGAGCTTCGGATTTCTCTTCGATTTATAGGCAGCAAAATACTTTGTCTCTACGCGACCCGCAGCATCTTGGCGACTCAGCATTGGAACAAGCGACATAATGCATTGGCTTTGCCATTGAAATTATAATGTGCGACTTCTTGTCCTCGCAAGACTCCTCTTTCCCAGCACAAACAACATACGCATAAAAGGGTATCGAACCATTGAAATGCCGCCATCCTTGGCCCAGACCAAATAGAATGTAGTTGGAAAATATGTACAAAATGCCCGGGCGATGAAACTTGCGCACAAGCATGTAGGTATGGTGTATGTTTCTATTGTTGATAGCACTTGGCTCAGTCGATGAGAGAACCCATGCCGCGGGGTTTCGACATAGGCGAGATGGTTTCCGCAGCGTCTGACGAGCGCCGGCTCTGCGATGCGGGTGGCGTGCGAGGTCCCTGATGATCGCCACGAGACGCGGTCGACGGTTGCCGCAGCTTGTCGTCCAAGAGGCGGCAGAAGGTGTCGTGGCTATAGTCGTTTTCTTTGCCTGTACACGGGTTCGAGGCGTTGGCGCACTCCCGGAGACTCGGTAGCTTGATCATGTCGGCGCGGAGTTGCCGCTCGACGCTATCGGGCGGAGAAGACAAGTCCGAAACATCTGAAGAAGCCATTGACGTGCCCTGGTCGCCGGCGTGCTTGTCGGTCGTACGGTTGCTGGTATTGGATTCGGCTGGCGCCTTGCCAGAGGGCAGCGGCGTTCGCTTTTTTCCAGCAGCCGTCGTGCTGTCCGCAACGAGCTTTGTGGACCGAAACGTGAGCGCCAAGCTTTTGGCAGACATCTTCTCTTCCCTTTTGGGCTTCGACTTGGGCTGCCGCGGCTTTCGCGTCGGTTGTTGGGACACCTGGCCCTGTCGTGCCTTTTTCGCGGGTAGCTTTCCCAAAGTCGCTCCTCTTTGGGAAGGCAATTCGGATTTCGCGCCCGTTTTGAGACCGTCCTTTGCCGTTGTGTTTGCCGTAAATGAAACGTCGCTTTTCTTGACCTGTTGGAAGGGCAACTTGCTTTGGCGTGGTAGGCCCGGCGTTGGCTTGTCCGGCAACCGAGTTCGTTGTGGCTTCGGACTCGGAATGGGCGTCGGGATGGAGGCGCCGGGTGAAGATGCATGCAATGGCTTGGGCAAAGACTTGGGCTTGCCCAGCCTGGGCAGCAACGGCGAGGCTTTGGGCTTGACATCACCGCCTTCTTGTTTGATGGGTTTGGCCGTTGCTGGCGCCGCCGACGACGTCCCACCAAACGCCGCGGAGAGCGGCGACTTGCTCTCCAAGACAACCTCCAGTTTTTCGGGGCGGTGCACTTCCAGGCCCGTAACGCTCCAGTGCCGCGGGCTGCCCACATCTTGGTCGTCCCAGCGGGGGAGGGCGGCCAACCGCGCGACGTCGTCGCTGCTCCCCCGTACGACGAGATCCCAGCAATCCTTGAACTCGGCCCCTTGCGGTTCGGCGTCCAAGTTGATCCAGGCCGTAAAGCCGTCGCGTCGGCTGCGGGTCACCTGACACAATTCCTTGACGAGACGCCGGACACCCGGGATTTTGAGACTAGTGCCGACCACGATGACGGCGTCCGCGCCCCGGCGCAGGTCCGCCTTGGACACGTTGCCAATGGCCTCTTCGTCGGGGTTGTATTCGTTGTATAGGACGATGCGCGGGCGCAACCGACCGATGCCGTGGCTGCGCTTGCCGGCCATCGACGTGCGCAAGTGGTCCATTTCGGCGCACTGACCGCAGGGTGGCGGTTCGGGACCCTCAAAAAGCGAGCCGTCAAAGTCTTCCAGCTGGCCGCACTTGGAGCACACCATCTTCGCAAGCCCGCCGTGCAGCTGGATGGTGGCCGGCCACGGTCCCTTGGTGTTGAGCGGCACGTTGGTGGCCAGGGGCTTCATGTTGGTCTCGATGCAGTCGACGTTCTGTGAGTAGAGCCGCATGAGGCGGCCCTCGTGGGCCATGGACGCGAGCATGTGGTGGAACGGGGTGGGCTTGGCGGCCTGGGTCATGTGGGCCAGTTCGCGGACCATGGAGTGGAACGAGGAGGTGGAGGAGTCGTGCTTGTAGACGGACGCGTCGAAGAGGTGCTTGCCAGACCCGCGTGAACCGTGCTGTCCGCGAAGGGTTGTGAAGAGGCCGGTCGACGATCGAAAGTCGGGAACTACGATTGTCAGCAAGAATAAAAAAGAAAAAAAAAGAAAAAAAGAAAGAAACGAAACTGAAGAGAAACACAACAAGTATGAACGTACTTCCGGCAGACACGGAGATGCCGGCTCCAGCAACTACAACAATTCTCTTCTTCTTGCGGAGGGCCTGCAAAAGATAGGTCAACTCCTCGTCGGCCTCGCGGCTTGGCCGCTCGAGGTCGATATGACGCGTCATGCGCGGCCGTGGCGGCGGGTGCACGCGTCGTCTCTTGGCCGGCGGCAGACCGTCGCCATTTCGGTCGCGATCACGACGCACCCGGACATCGCCGGCCATGTCGGCGTCGGCCGGTTTCCGGGGCGACGCGCCGCCGGACTGGGACGTGGCACTGGGTGACGGGTAGCGTTCCGTCGAGTTGAGGGCGAAAAACGGAGGCGAAGGCGGCAGCGAGGGCGACCGGGAGAGCATGGACAGCGGCGACGAGGGCGGCGACGAAAAGGGCGACGAGACGGGCGACGACGCCGCGGAGGCTATTCTTTGGTCCATGGCGGTTGTGAACGATGTGGCTGGAGCATATGGGTGGACGGGGGCGGAAAGGGCGGAAAACGACAAAAGGAGCGGCTGGAACTGGCGAGAGACAAGCTGTAGCCAGTTGGGGAAAGAGCCCGTTTCAGAGATAGAAAGAGCGGAAGAGAGAAACAACCAAAGAAAGCCGCTATGAAATAGGACAAAGAGAAAAGAAGGAACGACCAAAAGAAAGAACCCAAAGAGGAAAGAGATAGAAAAGGGGAAACGGGGAAAGAAGCACGCGTTAGGCGTCTATGTCATGGTTTCCACGCGAAAGACGAATTGTCGTTGGCCGTGTTTTGCGGCGACGGGGTGATTTGACTGGTCGTGGCTTCTTGTTTTGGCTGAGTTTGAGCGGGAGAGAGAGGAGAATCGAAGGAAAGTGGAGGGCGGGAAAGACGAGACAACGTCCAGATAAAGAACTCAGAAAAAGGAGAAAAAGGAAGGAACAGACCGCAACACGCACGGTCTTGGCAGGTGCGGGCGGCGGGAGAAGACAGAGGCTTGGGAGAAAAGAGGAAAGAGCCAGAACAACAAACAGCGGTGCGAAGAAGTAGGCAAGAACGAACCGAATTGAATTGAAAGCGAAGAAGGAAGGAGGGAGAGAGGAGGGAGGAAAAGATGGACACGGAAAGCGGGATGCAGGGGTAAGAAAGAAGACGACGACGAAGTACGGAGTAGCGGAGATGGAAATTGCGGAAAAAGTGTTTTCTCGTCTCCCCAGCTGGGGCCGCTAAGGAACCCAACGCTGGTTCGGCCAGTGGATCTGTCCGTGTTTTTGTTTTTTTTGTTTTTGTTTTTGCTGTCTGTGTTGTTTTCCCGCTCTTTCTTTTTACGGCACGCCTTGTGTTGCGTTGCTAGCGGGAATGAGTGCGCACAGTGGGCGTCTCTCTCTGTCTCTCTCGCTCTCGCTCTCTCCCTTGCGAGACAAGAAAGACGGCGGTCTGGCAATTGCTGATTCCACCTTTATCGGGATGACGCCGACCGAGACGGCAGTCTCTTGGTTTTGTGCAACCTGGCGTTTCTCCTAGTAAGCGATTTTGTATGCACATTCCGGAATGATAAAGGCCAAATTCACACGTTCTCCCTACCACAGCCGACCTTTTCTATGCTGGGTTTTCGACACAACCGTAATCACGTCCAAGCTGATAAAAACAGCAAATTTCGAATTACATTTGAATTGTTTTTCGTTTTCAGGTTCCATGCCAAGCACATATTAAGTATGCATATGGAGTATGCCCTCCCACAACGGCACAACGGAACAGAACACTGCCCACGGAGAACAGACAGACTTCATGTTCCTGTAATTCTCTTTGTTCTTCTTTTTTCTTGTGTCTTTTTTCCCTTTTCAATCTTCAATTCTCAACTATAAATTAACGCTTTCCACGTCGTCTTCTCCATTTTCATTGAAAAGCGTAACCGTCCCCTCAACCTCATAAAAGAGCAATTGTCGACGTGCAACGTATTACTTTGAAAAGCCTCTGCTTCTCGTCATTCAGTACCAAAATAACCATGAAAACAAGAGATACACAATAGGCAATACGCCGCAACCCATCTCCATTGTGGCTCGTCAAGACCGTTGCTTCGGAGACAAAGGTGACAAAAGTGGGGCATTTCTCTCACGCGAGCCGGGTCGGCAGGGCTGCGGTGCATGCAGCGCCGTCAGCGAGAAATGCTAGCCAATAAATTGTGGGGAAGCGCCCCGCCTGAAGCGGAACTTTAATGGGGGATGTTGTTGTGGCTTGTGTCGTATCAGCCACATACACACGCCCCAGCGAATCCGCCCTTGGGAACAGCCTCCCCTGCGATTGCCTCACGGTTGCATTTATCGACTGGGTTTCTGGAAGAAGATGCATTCGTCGCCTATCCGAATTCTTCATACTCAAGTCCAGTTCACACTCATATATCCCAGAGCCGTTTAAATTTTGGAAATGTGTTGCACCATTTTCGAAGATACAGGAATTCTGTGATTCGTGACAGTCTCTCATAGATTGGCCGCGGTGGTTTTTTTTCTTTTCTTTTTCTCTTTTGTTTTCTGATTTTGTTGACACTGCTCCTTTGCCCATTTTGGAAAATATTTTTTTATTTTTATTTTCCCTTTCATCTACGTCATTTGTCTTTTCCCTCCACTTCAGAAAGCAAATGCATTCTCGGTAGAGCGTACAGCGGGCGCTTTTTGGACTCATTTTCATTTCTACTTCCTGCCACATCCACTTCATATCAAACGCTTACGGACCAACTTGATAGCTTTTTTTTTACCACAATGGCGGCCGACTCCATGCCGCTCATGCTGAGCGACAACTTGGGCGCCATGGGTGACGGCATGCACGTTGGCCTGCAAGACGTTGACGTTGACGATGTCGATTTGTTTGGTGGGCCGGTTGACCTGGGCCTGCCGCCTCAGCAGCCTCCACCCTCGAAGCAGCTGCAGATGCGCGTGGACGAGATGCGAACCCGCGGGTGCAGCCAGTACGTGTGCCCATCAGAAGATCAAGCAAATTAATCACACGCACATACATAGAAACTGACATGTTCCTAGGCGGATCGGCTGGTCCAGGCAAGGCACCATTGCCTCGATCGGCGCCGATGGCCAGTCCATCGACGTCCGGTATTTGCGGACCGATCCCCGCGACGGCTCCTGGGGCTTGAGCGAGCCAACGCATTACGCGCAGTTCAGCCACGTCAACACGGTGACCACGTTTTCGGGGGG
Source organism: Niveomyces insectorum RCEF 264 (assembly GCA_001636815.1). Taxonomy (NCBI): domain Eukaryota; kingdom Fungi; phylum Ascomycota; class Sordariomycetes; order Hypocreales; family Cordycipitaceae; genus Niveomyces; species Niveomyces insectorum. The sequence goes on along the minus strand of AZHD01000008.1, from coordinate 1,292,808 downwards.
TCCGATCGTGCACTTGGCCTGGGCCGCCACAGGCCATCCGGAGCTGGCGGTCATCGACGCTGTAGGCCGGGTCAGCATCCTGGCCTTTACCCTCAGCTTGAACCGTCCCTTTCCGCTGCGGTCGTGGGAGCTTGACCCCGTGGACGACCTGCATGCCGTCGTCGGATGCTACTGGCTGCCGCTCATCCCGCATGGCAAGCAGGTACGTACTCACTTTTGCCTGGTCCCTCCTCCTTGTCTTTTGTGTCGTTCCCAGTGTCACGGCCTTGTGCTGACCGTAGGCGAAGTACCATCTCATTCACGGCCCCGCGGTCCGCGAAGACCATGGCTATCGCTACGACAATACGGGTGCCCACGCATTTGGCCCATACCACCCAAATGCCAGCAAGAGCTCCCTGCTGTGCGTGACGGCCGGCGGCACGCTGAGGCTCCTCTATCCCCAAAGCAACAATGCCGTGCAAGAGACGAGCATGGAACTGGAAAGCATTACCTCCTCTGATGATCTGGCCACCCATGCCTCCATTTGCTCCGAAAAGGGTGAGAGATGAAAGGCGTTTTTTTTATTTTATTATTATTTATTTTTACCTCGTCGTATTAAATTGCTAACAAAAAAACAAACAGGAAATTCGTTGTTGATTGCCTTGGCCACCGCCTCACGGCAGCTCAAAGTTGTGCGTGCCGCCATCCACTGGAACTTGCCGCCACACGACAAGCAAGTGCCGCCGCACACCGTCCAATTGAACCCCATGCTGCAGCAGAAGCCTGCCGCCGTCACAACGTGGCTACAGCACGGCGCGGGCGAGCTGCAGCTCGACATCTCGGCCGACCAGATCTCGCACCTGGAAGTGCTTTCCTCGGCTGCGGTCGGTCCGAACCAACCATGGTCGCCACCACTTGTGCTCACCGTGCGCACATACATGCCGACGCCCAACACCTCGCCCTACCAACAACCAGACGCCCAAAGCATCATCGACCGCTGGGAGCTGCTGGTGGACACGCCGCCCCAGCCGCTCCATCCCGCCTTCGAACAGGTGGGCATCAAACCGCGACCGCAGCAGCAGGCGCAGGCGCAGGCGAACGCGACGGGCCTGACGCGGCTCCACAAACTGGAGCCCATTTTTCTGAACAAGGTCGTCGTTGCCGTCCACACCATCCAGTTCGGAAAGGTGGTCTGCTTTGCTTTCAGCGACGGAACGGTGCAGTATCGCGACCGGTTCACGATGCAAGAGATTTACACCGAGCCCAACCACGAAAGAATCTTTACGCTCCAGGAGGCCAACTTTCATTTCACCGATGTTTTTTTTTTTTTTTTTTTTTTTTTTTGGTAGGGAGGGTTTGGTTACCGGCGAGGCTCCTTCAACTAACGCATGCTTTCAAAAGGTTTATCTGCTGCATTTTCGACCACCAACTGCTCTCTTGCCCAAATCTGTGAAAACGGACAAGTCAAATGGAAGACACTCAAATACATTGGACCCGGCGTAGGGTCAAACATGCAAGATGGTCCGTTGCTCACAAAACTGCGCAAAACCAAGAAAGCATTTGCTTGCATATACTAACAAAAGAATGTAGCCGAATATGCCGCCGTTGTCGCTGGTCTCACAACGACCATGGCCACAGCACAACACAGCCAATCGTCATATGATGACGTCTTGGCCGTTGCCCGCCAGTTCGTTGATAAACCGAGTATGCGGCTTGAAATCCCGCGTGTTCCTATGTACCCGGTAAACGGTCCGGGTTGGGGTATGCTAACTATTTTCGAATAGGGTTTGCCTTTGATTGGATGATGGAGATAGTTCGCATGCTGAAGATCAATGTGGACTACTCGGAGGAAGCCCATCATGACCAGCTTGTGCGGAACCACGCGCTGCATTCGTGCTTTAGCATCCTCAACCACATGGGCTTCCGAGGCGAGTTCAAGCCGCGCGCCTTCTGTGGCAAGTTCGCCATGTTGACGATGAACGTACGCAACATTGTCATCCTCATCACCATCGCCAGCAACACGCCCGGAAATTCAAAGGACCGGCACAATCCGCTTGATGAACCTGGTACGTATCATTCTTCCCGACTTGGAGGGCACCGCACCAGCACCCGCACAACGGGTTCGGCGCGAGTCGCGGGGAGAACAGCGCTAATACTCTTATAGATGTGGTGGACGCATTGGCTGGCTGTGCAAAGTGGGCGCTTGATCTTCTCGCCTACATTGCTGACTGCGTCTTCAACCTTCTTGACGATCCGGCGTTTATGGCTCTGCTCTCGGGGCACAACTTCAACGAGCTGGCTGCCTACCTACAAGAGAAAAACGACGTGGCCTTGCATTTGCTCCTCTGCTCGTCAACACGGGGCTTTCTGTCCGCTGTCTGTCGTCGTTTGTTGCATCTCGACTCTATCTCCGCCCGCGCAACCCAATATTACGAACAGCAGCAGCAGCAGCAAGCGGCAGCTGGTGCTAACGGCGGTGCCGCCGCTACGGCAGGTGGTGTGCAACGACCGGCGTTGATCTTGCCGTACCAAAAAATGCAGCAGTACACGTCGTCGAGTCTGATCAAAGTACAGGAATTTGACAAGCTGCTGTTGACGTTGGGCGAGGAGATTCGGCAGACCTACCAGGCCCAGATAGCGCAAACTACCAACGCGACCGCCGGCAACGGCCAAAAGACCAATGGCGGCAAGGCCAAGCAGCAAGCACCAAACGGACAGCAACAGAACCAAACCGCTGACGCCAACCTCAAGCGGCTGCAGGCGCACTGCGAGCTGACGCTGCTTCTGGGCAACAACCCACCGCCCAAGTTCCAGCCCATGCTGCAAAAATTCTTCAGCGAACACCTGCGGGCCTTTCGCGCGCAGACGGACCCCGCCAAGCTGTACTTTGCTGACTACAGCATCCTCGAGGTCGAGGACGACGAGCACAGCCTCCGCACCCGCCGGATGCGGCACAGCCACGTTGACGTGTTCAAGCGCGTCGAGCTCACGATGCCGACTTCAGGGATGTCGGGTCATGGTGGCGGCGGCGGCGGCGGCGGCGGCGGGGTTGGTGGTGGTGGTGGTGGTGGTGGTAGTGGCGGCGCAGACGCGACGGCCTGGCCGCCCACAGGTCTGGGTGCCACCGGCCTCTGGCGGCGCTGTGCACGGTGCACCGCCATCATGGAGGACGTGGCGGGTCTCCGGCCTGCATACATGTTTGTGCTCGCGCAGCAGCGAAAGTGCAGCTGCAGCGGCCACTGGGGTCTACTGCCGCGCGGGAGCTATGTCGGATAGGACCAACACGGCTGCCGCGGCCGCAGCCGCCGCCGTCTCAGCGGCCCAGCTGGTGCGCAAGCAGCACTGCGCGAGCAAAACCCAATCATTTTTCATATTCTGCCGCGTGGCGCACCATGGTGTGATATGGACAAGGACGGCGTTGATGACGCCGCCGCCGCGGACGCACAGCTTCGGGTGCTGCCCGAAAAAGAAATCCACATGTTGGGACTGATCGTGGAACGACAACACACGACGCCCGCACAGCTGTGCAACACCGGCCCTCTTGACGATCAGCCGCCACACATGGAGACAAATCCATTGTCATTGGTGCCCAGACCGGCGCCCAAGCCTTCGCCCAAGCCTGCGCTCAAGCCCATGCCCAGCCCTCAATCCATCTCCAGCGGAGACCCAATGGGGGTGTACTCAACCATGTACTGGCGCGAGGCCCGGCAAAAGGTGCTCTGTTGGCTGAGCAGCATGGACGGAATAGACTGCGAGCCGGACTGGGTGCATTATTCAGACAATTGGCCTCTTCGATAATGAACCTGGCAAGAAACAAAGTAGTGAATGATTTTTTTATGTGTATTGTTACTACCGGCATAGCCCAAACGATTGGTTAGGCGAATTTTTTTCCGCAGCATTTACGACATTAATGTTTGAACAGCGGTATTTTGTCAGAACAGTTGTACCTGCTTTCGTACGGTCAATTTACACAAGTAATGGCAGTTGATTATTACATTGACTTCTTTTTCTGTTTTCAATTCTTAATGGTACAACCAAATCATAATCGAGCACACGCAAAAACTCTTTCAAACCCGGAGATTTCCTTGTGAGTAGCACACACAAAACAAATGGCTGCCCTATGCCCTCGGTTTTGGGAGGGCATGAAAGAGTCATAAAACATCAAAGTGATGTCTTGTTTTCGTTTTATTTCTGCCGTAAACAATGGCTTCGCCCGAGACGGCGGACCTTTATTTGGCGGCGACGCACGTGATGGTAACATAAGCGGGTATTTTGATGTTTGAGGTAATTTGGGGGGCAACCCCCTGGCTCGCCTCCTTTGCTCACCCTCATCATCGCGGGCAGCTCTTCTCATCTCACCCGCGGTTCTCACTCGTCTGTCCATAAAACTAAAAGAAAAATTCGACTACACAAACACCATGTTTACAGGAATCGTAGAAGAAGTAGGAGGTGTGTTTTCCTTTTTTTTTTTTTGCGCCTCTTTTCTCTCGCTTGTCCGTCGTATATCTTGGAGAATGGCTAACCAGTTCGTCACAAGAGATCCTCGCCCTCAATCCGCACGATGAGACCGGCGGCACCTCGCTCAAGGTGGGCCTCCCCGCCGGCTCGGCCCTGCTCGCCGACGCCCACCTCGGCGACAGCATCGCCATCAACGGCTGCTGCCTCACCGTCACCGCCTTTGACGCCACCTCGTTCCAGGTCGGCATCGCGCCCGAGACCCTGCGCCTCACCAACTTGGGCGATCTGGCGCCCGACACGAACACGACCGCCGGCCACAACCCCAACAGCCGGGTCAACCTCGAGCGCGCCGTCCGCGCCGACACCCGCATGGGCGGCCACTTTGTGCAGGGCCACGTGGACACCGTGGCCCGCGTGACCCGCGTCGCGCCCGACGGCAATGCGCAGACGATGCGGTTTGCGCCGCGGGACCGGAGCGTGCTGCGCTACGTCGTGCACAAGGGCTTCGTGGCGCTGGACGGCACGTCGCTGACGGTGACGGCGGTCAACGACCAGGAAGGGTGGTGGGAGGTGATGCTCATCGCGTACACGCAGTCGCGGGTGGCGCTGGCGGCGAAACGGGAGGGCGACACGGTCAACGTGGAGGTGGACGTGCTGGCCAAGTACGCGGAGAAGAGCATGGCGGGCTACCTGGAGACGACGGCGGGCGGCGACGGCGGCGTGAAGGCGCTGGTGCAAAAGGCCGTGGCGGACGCGCTGGCGGCGCAGGGACAGTAAGATGACGTGAGATAAAAAAAATAAAAGCAAAAATAGAATAGAAAACAAGGCGGCCCCAACAAATGATCTCATACGCAACAAAACTGTAGACAAAATTTAGGTTTTGAAAGATGTCGTCAAGCCAATCATAACGCATGGTAGGGCGAGTATTCTATTGAAACCAAAAAAACCCCCAAACAACTCCAAAAGGATGTGCCCAAATGAACCCACGCGATGCAGCCAAAATCCAAACAAACAAACAAAAAAAAAACCCAAAATATTTCGGGCTGAGAGTTGCCACCTCCTTCAGGCCTCCTCCATCAATGCGTCTGCCCAGGCTTCGGCCAGCTTTTCCGAGACGGCCTTGGGCACCTTTCGCTTGGGGCCGGCCAGGCCGCCCAACGCGTCAAACACCATGGCCCGCTTTCGTTTTCGCGCCTGGATCGGGTTGCCGTTGTCGCCGCCCGTGTGTTCCAGCTGCTCAAACGCCTGCACAAAGGCGTACGGTGTCTTCCACCTGGTCTGGATCTCGAGTGCGCGCTCGCCCGTCACACCGCGCGTGCACAAGAGCATTTTGAGAAACACGTCCCGCAGCGTCAGTGTCTCGGATTTGGACGTGAGCGATGCAAAAGCCGCGTATGTGATGCCGTATTCTGGTGCGGGGGCAGCAAGACCAGCCGGCGGCCTGCCGCCGTGCTGGCCGTCGCGCAGTTTCTGTAGTAGTGGCAAGTAGTTCTGCGCGGTCAAGGCCGCCGTCGGAATCACGTGTAGGGGTTGGTGGGCGTACCGCCGCGCGAGCATCTGCGTCAGTTTGGCGAGGTACCCAATCGTCTCGTCGACCGAATGCGTCTTCTTGACAAAGTAGCCATTGACCACCTGGGTCGACGCCACCGCTGACTGCATCGCCTCCTCGTAGCGGTGCTGCGTGTCTGGGTCGAGACCGCTCTCCTCAATCACGTACACGACATGGCGTAGGCCGCACCGCCGCAGCCGGAATTTTTGCTCGCGGAACCGCCCGTCTTTGATGCTGCCAATCAGATCGTCCTGGCGCTTGCGTTCCACAATCCAGTCGAGCACGACTTCGTCGCCCTCGGCGCCGCCGCACCGCCGCAGGAGGTCCGGGTCGTGGCATTTGGCCACCCAGAGAGCGTCGCCCAGTGACAGCGCCCGCACCAGCGGCGGGGCTCCCTTTTTGACCAGCTCGTCCTCCATATAGGTGCGCTGCCCCGTCACGCGTTCACGGACATCCAGAACCAGCTGCACGGAAAACGAGCCGGGCGGCAGCACGATGGGCTCCACATCCGGCAACGCGTCGTCTGCCGTGACTACCGGGCCGTCGGGAACAAGATCTTCCAGGGGGGGCTCTTCGGGGTCTGCCCGTGGCGGCCGCCCGGGCTGCTGCAGCCGCTGCTCTTGACCGCCAGACACGACATGGCGCAACTTGTTGGCAATGTCCCAGCCGTCTTCGGTCAGGGTGTACCGCTTGGCGGAGCGGCCGCCCCGCTCGAGCACAAGGTCCTTCTCCAGCAGCGTTTTGATCGAATCCCAGGCCGTATAGAATTTTCCGGGCGGCTTGACGGTGTAGGACGTGTCGCAGTGCGGTTGCGCCAACTCGATGATTCTCGCCTTGGCGAGCCAGTGCCGGCCGTCGGGCCCGGCGTCGGACGAGGACAACGCCATGATAATACCATAGCCGCCCTGGCGCAAAGCTGGCACATACGGCTTGCGCTTCCGGGTACCGTTTCCGTTGCTTCCTGTTGCTGTCGTATGACTATGACCACCGTCTGGTGCCTCCGCGGCGCCCGCAGCAGAGCCACGGCCGGTTGCCGCTATCCGGTCGAGCGACGCCCGGGGCAGCCGCTTCTTGGTGGGGACCGGCAGATCGTTGGCCATGCAGTGCTGCACCAGCTTATCCATTAGCCGGCTGCAGGTCTTGGGGCCAAAGCCCTTCAAGGCCAGCAGCTGGTCGGGGTGGTCGAAGCGAATGGGGCATGCCTTGAGCGACTCGTACGCGTTTTTGTAGGCGAGCACGCCCATGGTATTCCGTTCTTTCGCCTGATCCCACCATTCCTTGACCCATTCAAGAAACAACGGATTTGCACAACAATCCGCCGTGGCGGCCATGGCTAGGTTGTGATGTTTTGTTGATATGTTGATGGAAAGTAAACAAACAACGGCAGACCAAAACAAAGCCACAGCAACGGTAGGAGTAAATAAGTTGAGCAGTCCAAAATCCCCCCAAAAATCCCATTCATAAGCCAACAAAATTCAAGGCGAAAAAAATGAAGAGTGGATCATGGTTGGCTTTTTTTGCGATATTTGCTTGCTATCCTGTGTTGCATCATCACGCTGCTAAGCCATTCAGTGGCAGATTCCATCCCCCGACTCGCAACCTATAATGACTAAGCGGCAGTTCCAGGAACAGTCACGTGAGTCTGCAGCCGTTCCTGCACAACAGCGCCCTAAAAGCGAGCTGAGCTATACCATATATAGCTAGCGTACCTGCCCCTTTGGATTTCGCACAGGGCGGCGATCATCAGCTTGTCAGCGCGGGGTTTGATGCCAATTATGGCCCATTCAGGGCTGCCGCCTGGAAAACGGATTAAACGACCGCGCCTTCCCCTTTTCTCTCGACTCGTTCCTGCCTTTCTCCTGTGTCTTTCCCAACACGAACGTCCCTCTTCTCTTATCTGAAAATAGCTTCACAGATTGCAAAAGAACAAGTTTTGTTTTTTCTGCCTCTACAGGCGACTTTCCTTTTCAGTTTCCTGGGATTCTACTGGGCCATTCTCCTTTTCATTCCTTGTTTCCCCCGACCAGACCGTCCCCTCGCCGACAACCCCTCTCCGTGAACCCCCAGCTGCGGCCGTTCTCCACTTTTCACAGCCTTGTCAGACATTGATCGGGGCGTTTTTTTTATTTTCTCTCTGTATATATGACCTGCTATTAATACCTCGACAATCCCACGGGCTTCTCGACCTCGACCACGAGCGCAAAACACCTCAACACGCACACACACGCACGCCCATACCCAAGCACATCCCCAACATGTCATCCGCCGACGAAAACATCCTGCAGGCGTCCCAGCGGCACCCTCCCAAGCCCAATCACATCTTCAAGTATGGCACGGCTGGGTTCCGCATGAACTCGGATCTTCTCGATGGCGTCTCCTTCCGTGTTGGCCTTCTGGCCAGTCTCCGCAGCCGCAAGTTTGGCGGCCAAGCCATCGGCGTCATGATCACGGCCAGCCACAACCCGCCGGCCGACAACGGCGTCAAGATCGTCGACCCCATGGGCGAGATGCTCGAGCAGGAGTGGGAAGCCTACGCCACGAAGCTGGTCAACAGCCCCTCGGATGAGGCCCTGCTCCAGTACTACCACAAGCTGGCGGCCACGCTCAAAATCGACCTGGCGACGCCGGCCCGCGTCATCTACGCCCGCGATACCCGGCCGTCGGGGCACACCCTCGCCATTGCCGTTGCCGACGCGCTCAAGGCCACCAACACCGAGGGTGTCGACTACAAGATCCTGACGACGCCGCAGCTGCACTATCTGACCCGCTGCACCAACACCGAGGGCACGCCTCTCGCCTACGGCAAGGTCAGCGAAGTCGGCTACTACGAGAAGCTCAGCGATGCGTTTGTGCGTGCCCTGCGCGGCCGCAAGATCAACGGCCGGCTTGTCGCCGACGGTGCCAACGGCGTCGGCGGCCCCAAGCTGCGTGAGCTGCTCAAGTATCTGCCCAAGGACAAGGTCGCCTTTGACGTCCAGGTGGTCAACGACGATGTGCTGCGGCCGGAGATTTTGAACCTTGAGGTGCGTGGTTCCGGAGGGGGGTGTGGCAAACACTCATTTTGAAACCTGCTACCATCTCTGCGGATGTTGTCGGATTGCTAATGGCCGTACAGTGCGGTGCAGACTTTGTCAAGACCAAGCAACGGGCGCCGCCCAACCCCCAGCCCGTGCCGGGCGTGCGCAGCTGCTCGTTTGACGGCGACGCCGACCGCCTGATGTACTACTGGGTGGATCCGGAGACGGGGTTTTTCATGCTCGACGGCGACCGCATCTCGTCGCTGGCCGCCTCGTTCATCGCCGACCTGGTGCGCGCCGCGGGCCTCGAAGCCGACCTGCGCATCGGCGTCGTGCAGACGGCCTACGCCAACGGCGCGTCGACGGCCTACATCACGCAGCACCTCCGGCTGCCCGTCGTCTGCACGCCCACGGGCGTCAAGCACCTGCACCACGCGGCGTGCCGCTTCGACATCGGCGTCTACTTCGAGGCCAACGGCCACGGCACCGTGCTCTTTTCGGCCGACGCCGTGCAGGCCTTTGAGAAGAAGCAGCCGCAGTCGCCGGCGCAGAAGGAGGCGCTCGACACGCTGCTCGCCGTCAGCGACCTCATCAACCAGACCGTCGGCGACGCCATCTCGGACATGCTGCTGGTCGAGGTCATCCTGGCGCACAAGGTGTGGAGCCTGCGCGACTGGGCGCTGACGTACAACGACCTGCCGAACCGGCTGGTGCGCGTCGAGGTCCAGAACAAGGACGTGTTCCAGACGACCGACGCCGAGCGGCGGCTGAGCCACCCGCCGGGCGTGCAGGACGAGATCGACCAGTGCGTGAAGAAATACACCAACGCACGGGCGTTTGCGCGCGCCTCGGGCACGGAGAACGCCTGCCGCGTGTACGCGGAGGCGGCCACGCGCGTGGAGGCGGACGAGCTGGCCAAGCAGGTCGCCCGGATTGTGGCCCACTACGGCGGCGGAAACTAAAGACACGGTCGCTGTCGTTTTGTCACGGGTTTTTTTACGAGAGAAGAAAAAAAAATGAGGAAGAGAAGAAAAGCATTTTGGTTGATGGGGGTTGTCATTTTCATCGTCCGATTTTCATACACGAATACTTTTAGATGGGGTCCAAAATTTGGCATAAAATAGTGCGACGAGTTGATGGTTTCCCATTTGTTTTTATGAACCCACAGGTCCCCCCCCTTTGCACATCCTTTCCGATAGATAGGTTTCGAGCTAAAGAAAAAAAAAAGAAATCAAAATCGTAAACATAGAAAGTCTATGGTTGTCCTCGATTCACCCAGCCATGGTGTTTTTTGTAAGCTTGTGGTTTTTTCCCCTTTTTGTCCTGCCCAATTTTCCCAAATCTACAAAGTGTCCCCATTCAGGCCTCCTAAATCAACGACTACCGTCGTCGGGAATGAGAACACCATACATCCCACATATATGTAAGTGACGATCATGCATACGGTCCCAAAAAACTAGTAACGAGATGACTATATCCGTAACGAAAACCAAAACGCACAGAAATCACCAACTCCTCTTTCTCCCTCCCTCTCTCAGCACATCTTGTACGAGCACTCGCCGGCGCCGGTCCGCGTTGGATCCGCCGTCTCCAGCCGGTACTCGATCTTGATGTCCAGGTCCCGCCGGTTCTTGTCGTTGGGCCGCGTGTGCAGCGAGCACTGGATCTCCTCGCCGGCCTGCACGGCGAGCGTGTCCTGGAGGTAGAAGACGGTCTGCTTCCAGTGGGTGTACTTGGTGTGCGGGCCGGTCGAGAAGCGGATGGGCTTGTGGCAGGCGGAGAATTCAATGTCGAACCAGGCGACGAGCGCGTGCACAAAGTCGTCGCGCTTGCAGCGCAGGGCGAACGGCACGCTGAAGGCGAGGTCGGCTGGCTGGCAGGTGTAGAGGTCGAGGGTGAGAACGGAGGCCGGGTCGGTGACGACGGCCTTGAGGTCGACGGTGTCGACGAGCGGCTCGGACAGGGCCGTCTCCTTGAGGGGCGAGTAATCGAAGCCGTAGACGTTGTCCCAGACTGAAAAAGGGGAGAAATTAGAATGGTGCTTTCGGGGGGGAGGTCACGCATAGAGAGGAACACAAAACACACAATTGATCTTCTCGTCCTTGTACTCCCCGTCCTCGATGCCGGCCACGAAGATGGTGGCCTTGTCGGGGAAGATCAGGCCGTCCTTGACCAGGTAGCGGTCGCGCGCGTACAGCACGGTGTCGAGCATGCTCTCGTACAGCAAGAAATAGCCCATCCACTCGGAGATGATGATGTCGACCTTGTCGAACGGCAGCTGGACCTCCTCCATCTTGCCCTGCACCAGCGTGATCTTGCTGGTCATGCCGTTCGCCTCGACGATCTCGCGGGCCTTGAAGATGATGGTGGACATGTCGACGCCAATGACGTGTTTTGCGCCGGCCTTGACCGCGAACCTAGGAGGCGGAAGGGACGAAAAAGAAACCCCAACGGTCAGCAGCCACATCGTGTCTTTGTGGGACATATCTCCTTTCCCTTCCGGCAGCATGCAACCTTTTGTCTCACGTGTCCCCGTATTTTTTCTTCTTTTTGCTTTTCTTTCGTTCTTCCTCCTCCCCTTGATCACCCCACACTCACATCGACAGGATGGCGGTTCCGCAACCGACGTCGAGAACCACCTTGTCCTTGAACAGGTGCTTGTTTTGCACGATGGCGTTCATGTAGGATCTTGTGCGGACCTCATCCTTCTAGATATGTGTAAAACAAAGAAGTAAGCGCACAGTCGCAAGAGGCGAAAAGAAGACAAGGCTGCGACATGTTGGGAGGCTTCGTGTCAATGCCATATTGAGCGTGGTTTCTTACCAGCATCTCTTCGTGGATACCTAAAAGAAAACACATGCGTGTTAGCCAAGACAGATACCAGAAGAAGCCTCAAAAAAACTTCCCGCAATTCTCCTCGTCTGTCGAATGGGCAGGAAACGTCGTATGCATACCATGGTGGTTGTAGCTAGAGAAGGTTGTCAGCATGTGTCCCTTTTTCCTTTTTTTGAAGTTTAGACCTCCTCAACATCGAGACTCACCTGTTGAAATAATGCTGCTCCGAGTGCTCCATGGTCTTGAACTTCTGCGCCGCCGTCTCAATCTCCATATCTTCGCCCGCCATGGTGGTGGAGTTGTAAGAGCAAAAATGGTACGTTCGCGTGATTCTCCGTACGAAGTGATCAAGTCAGAAGAAGAGGCGAAAATACTCGAGTCAAAATGAGAACAGATGGTCGAGTGTCTGGAGCCGTTTTGGGTTGTGAATGTGGTCGGTCGCAACGGTGAGGATAACAGTGAAGAGCCCAAAATAACGGTCGGGAAAAAAAAAAAAAAAAAAAAAAAAAAAAAAAGCAAAAAGGCCCAAAAGATTGCCCCGCTAGGCCAATTCTGCCGTTGTAAAAAGGTGGGAGGGCGGTGAGCTGTTAGCGGCGGTATAACCCAAACAGCTTGTGTTCGAACGGGTTCTAGGCAAGGCTGGGCAGCCGCCCCAGAAAGAGCGCCTTTTTCTAGTAATAGGCGGCTTTTCAACGCTTCGCAACGGGTGCCAATCCGACAGGTGTTATTAAGACGACTAGAACCCCAATTTCTCTCTCAACCTAACTGTATCTCGAGATGTTTACGAGACTGTTTTTAACGAAGCCCTTTCACGCCTGCTTGCGCCGTTTTCCCCCCTTACGTCCCATACCCTATTTGCTGTCAATCTGAAATTCGCACCAAGCACGCTGTTACATCAGAGAAGAAGATAAAAAAATTAAAAAGACAACTATTTGCTGTATAAGGGTACATTTGGCCGTCGTGTTTGACTTTGGTGAAAGCCATTTGGCGGCTGCAGACACTGCCAGGTGGTGGCAGGTGGCAGATAGCGAGCTCCAGGGAAACCGTAAGCGTGCACAAATGTTTCTGCTTCTTGTGTTATGTAATAAAAGAAAAATAAGCAAGGACGGACAAAATGGCATACGGAGTGTGACCGTAATATTGCGGCCGGACCTCGGACAGCGGACAACGGTTGATGGGCATGCGAGATGCCAAGAGGCAAAAACAGTCAGAGCGAGCATGAGGCGTAGTCGAGACTCAAGACGCACAAGGAAACGGGGGGGTGTAGGGAGGAAAAGAGACAATATCAAAAGACAAAAAGGGAAAGAAAAAAAGAAAAAAAGAAAAAAAGAAAAAAAAGGCACGAGATAAGGTACATATGCGGGAAAACTGGTGCAAAAAAACAAGGCTGAGGAAACCAAAAGAATACAAAAAAGGAAATTCCGGTTTCACGCGCCTTTCAAAGGATTGACTTCATCCTTGCCAATTGCCGATACAATGATTGCGCAAAGCATTGGCCGTCCGTGAGTGTCTTCCGTTTCACGCCGGTTTGTGGCTTTGGCGAGGCTATGGGGCTTTCGGTGCCTTGTGCCTTGTATTTCCGCCCCTCTTCTCTGGAACGACCCCCAATTTGGTCATCCCGCTTTCACGCGGATTCGACCGGATGGTGCCTAATCTTTCGCCAACAGGGGACCCCCTTCTGTATTACAGTGTGTTCTTGTCTGGCCTCACGCTGAGCCTCATACAACGTTTCCTTTTTTTTTCGTTTTTATTATCCTTATTTTTTTTCTTCATCTTTATTATCATTATTTTTATTTCTTCATTTTATTATCATATTTTATTATTTTCTCTCTCCTTCTCTCTCCTTCTCCTCCGGTTTATCTTCTTGTCGCCTGGTCGCTTTTCTTGTTTTTGTCGCCTTTTATTCCCGGATGGCTGGTGTTGCTGCCTTGGAGCCAACGGCTGCCTTGGGGTCCCCCTGACTCCCCACGCTGCTGCTGCCTCGGATGCTAGGGCGATCGATGACCGCAACGAGCCAGGTAGACCCACGTATACCAGGCAAGAAGAAGATTAACATGGACCCCCAAGCCAATGAGAAAGCATGGTGGGCTTCGTCCCAGAGAGGGCGTTCGAGAACACTGACAACACGCCCTACGCCGTGCACGCTACGTAAGTCAACGTGCACAATGACAAGAGATGAAAAAAGAAATATAAAAAAAAAAAAAAAAAAAAAAAACATCGGACAATACAGGGGTGGCTTAGATTGTTCGACGACCAACGTGATTGTCTGACTCTCTGACTCCTCGAGCAAAGAGAGGCTATTGTACGAACAATGGAGAACCCAAGGCGCAAAGGCGCAAAGAAAGGCAGGAAAAGGCGATGGTTCTCATCTAGAACGCTGCCCTCTCGTAGGAACACGGCACTTACACGCCTTGTCTGCTTCCTCTCTTCCTCCCCCCTACTGCCTATATAAACCCTTGCCGGCTCCAAGGCAGACTTCTTTTTTGGTTTTGGTCACTCATCAACAACCTCTTCACCATCACAAGGCATCACAAGACACATTCATCCCATCTCACACAACGCAACTCTGCATCCGGGCAAAAGCTTCTCCCTCGCCCCGAGTCTGCCTACCACACCTGCCCTGACTCCTTCCACAAAGACAAAAAAATCACACACAAACTCCTTCTCACATAACTTCGTCATCATGGCCGCCTTCACGTCCAACGCCGGTGCCGCCCTGCCGAGCCTTCCCGTCGCGTATGGCCGCAGTGGCTACAACGTCAAGGCGGATGACGACGAGCCCCCGGTCAAAACCAAGGGCCGCAGCGGCTACAACAAGTAAGCAGCAGGCATTGTAGCAACTTGTGTAGAGCAGTTAGACGACGCAGAGACTAACACCGACCCCAGGGGTGACAAGGAAAACGAGGAAGCCAGCGACGACTAGACGCGGAACTCTCCACGCCGTGGTGGCACCCTTTTTCTGCATTAGATTTCGGCGTTTTCGGGCAATGTGGGTTTTTGGATTTTTTTTGTAAAATAGAACATAGAAACAGAAAGTACTGGCGACAAGTACGAACTTTGGGGCAGAAACAAATGTTGGGACGACTGTGAATGGGAGGAACCGTTCGATCCGCTGTGCTGTGTTTCAGTCGTCGATTTCGCAGCTTTTTGCACCACATCCCTTTTCGTTGAAAGAAAAGACTAGCTCTCAGAAAAACAGGACTGAAATTCGATTTTGACAACCATGTTTTCACTTGCCAACGCAAAACCTAACGTGTGTGTGTGTGTATGTGTGTGAGCAACATCGTAGTGGATGGGACGCCAGAGACAAAAAAAAAGCCCAAAAGCAACGATATGACTCACTTTTCAAAGATCACCCCCAGCACCTCCTCAATGTCGCTCGCCTCGCCGCGGCCCGTGATTCGCGCGAGGCAGTCGGCCGCGTACCGCAGGTGCTCCGCCGCCAGCACCACGTCCGGTTCGTGCATCGGGTCCCGGTCGGCGTCCTCGGCACCCAGCGTGTCCCCACCCTCCCCGCCATCCGTCGACCCCTCCGTCGACCCGGCCGTCGACCCCTCTGCTTCCGCCAGAAAATCGGCCAGGTGCGCGTCGCACTGCACCAGCAGCTGCTGCTGCCGTGCCGTCACGCCCAGCAAGTGCTGCTCCTCGGGCGGGAGATCCGTCATCGCGGCAAAGGCGCGCACGAGGCCGTCGACGAAGCCGCGGATGTTGCCGGGGTCAGGGTCAGGGTCAGCGGCCGCCGCGGACGGTGCATCATCCGATGACGCCTCCGGCGCCACGTCGGCGGATTCCGCGGCCTCTGCCGCCCGACACGAAATGGTCACCAGCGGCAGATCCCGCTCCGCGCCCGCCGCGCGTAGTTCGTCCACGAGCGCTGCTTGGTCAGCCGGCCCCCCCGCCTCCGCCGCCGCCACGTCCCACTTGTTCAGCACCACCAGGCCCTGGCGGGCTTGTGCCGCCAGCCGCAGCGTCTCCGCGTCGTAGCGCACGTAGCAGGGCGAGGAGGAGGAGGAGCAGCCACCGTCTGTCGACGGGGCAGCAACACGCCGCCGCCGCTCCACCGACGCCAGCGCCACGACCACGTCCGCGTGGGCGGCCTGCTGCCGCGCCCGCCGAATGCCCTCGGCTTCGACGGCGCCCAGCGCGTCGGGCAGCGACGGCGGTGATGATGACGCTGTCTGGGTGTCTGTTGTCGTCGTCGTCC